>CM057347.1:409417866-409721920 GCA_030015575.1 Agapanthus africanus | reverse complement strand
CGTATTTCCGAGATGGGTTCATTGGGATGACGTGTTTCCGCGACGGGGTTATTTGCTGACGTGTTTCCGAGACGGGGTCATTTTCTGACGTGTTTCCATGACGGGGTCATTTGCTGATGTGTTTCCGAGACGGGGTCATTAGATGACGTGTTTCCGAGACGGGGTCATTGGATGACGTGTTTCCGCGAGGGGTCATTTGCTGACGTGTTCCGAGACGGGGTCATTTGCTGACGTGTTTCCGCGACGGGGTCATTTGCTGACGTGTTTCCGGGACGGGATCATTGGATGACGTATTTCCGAGACGGGATCATTGGATGACGTATTTCCGCGACGGGGTCATTTGCTGACGTTGTGTCTGCTGTAACGAGATGAATGTTGAGGTGGTCTCTAGGTTGTCTGTGAACCGTCGAGATTTGGAACTAGGGACTTTGCTATGGCTCTGAGGTTGATTGAAACGTCTGAATTCTGCTGGAATGAGGAGGAACGCTGTTGTTGGTCTTCTGGAATGCAGATGTTGCTATTGAGATCTGACTTTCCTTTTGACAGGATCTGGTGGGGGACATGTGGTTCCCTTTTCGTTTATGCCCATGGATTGTATACAGGGGTCAGTATGGACTTGCCTGTAGAGCAAAAGTTTCATTCTTTCATCATTTTTTATTTCTTTCCGCGATACTCTATCATTTCAACTTTTTGTATCGCGAAAGTCGCGATTGCCCAATCATTTCGGCTTTTTTCGCGGTGCCCAATCATTTCGGATATTTTTGTTTTTACTCGCTGCATTTTATTGCGAGTTGCCCAATCATTTTGGCTATTTTTGTATGCATATCTTTTGCTTGCTGATTTTGTTGCTAGTTGTATCATCATTTCGGCTATTTCTGTATGCATATCTTTTTACTTGCTGATTTTGTTGCAAGTTGCCCCATCATTTTGGTTATTTCATATGCATTTCTTTTACTTGCTGATTTTGTTGCAAGTATGGAACCTTGGAACCTGATGCCAATCTTAGCATCAGCATCGCTGCGACTGGAATATTGCCAGGAGCGAATCATCATTTGCCATGAAAGGACTTGGGATTTGATACTGATTTAGGCATCAGCATCGCTACAACTGAGATATGGCCAGGAGCGAATCATCATCTGCCTTTGTCGGTTCGAACAAAGGTGGCTTAGCAAACAGGGTTAAGATCCTGTAGACTAAGGCTTTTGACTTCATGAGCCGTAAGGGTCTCATAAAGGTGTTTCTCCCTACGAGTCATGAGGATCTCGTAAGTGTGTTTTCTCCTTAAAAATCGTGAGGATTCTTAAGTGTATGTTCTCTTATAAGTCGTAAGGATCTTACAAGAGTGTTTTCTCCTTATAAGTCGAGAGGACTGTTCATATCATAATATTGTATTATTATATTCCCCATTCTTATTCTTTTTACAAATAAACAGGTGCTTTTGACGCATGTCTGCTACATATTACAGGTTACAGATTCTTGGACAGAAAACAGTGAAAACGATGAAAAGACGATGCAAAAATGGACTTTGACCAACAAATAGAAGACTCTTGATCAAGCCTACATCAAAGATAAAATTCACAAAGTACAAGGCAATGCAAGGTCCAAGATTACAAAGCGAACGGTTAAAAGTCCACCGCAATTATTCACTGGAGATCTGGAAGAAACATAGAAGCAATTTTAATAAAAGAACTAAATAATAAGGAAGCCCAAAGACAGAAGAGCCCACAAAGGAAATTTCAAGGCCCAATACTTCCTTTTAATGAGACAAAGACATAAAATTTTACCAAAGCTTGAAGTCTACTTTGACTAGGTCTTCCTAAGGATATTTTGGTAAATGTAGACGTGCGAATCAATTGTAACCTAGGGTTTCCTATCCTCTATAAATAGGAACTCTAAATCATTGTAAAGGCTACGCCTCCCTATGCCTCTTTTTATCAATAAAATTTAGATTTCTTTTGGAGAGCATCGATGCCTCTTTTCATTTCAAAAATTCAGATCTGACAAGTCTTGTGTTGATGTTTGGACAGAGCCATCTGTAAAGTAAGTAGGTAATTTCAATTCTTGCCCTAGGTAATTTTTCATTCTCTGCCCTAGATTAAATTTAATTCCTTGCCCTAGTTAGATAGTTAGATTTTTAATTCAATTGCCCTAGATTAATTTAATTTTTAGATTTAATTAATCCATTGACACCGTTTGGAATTAACTCGTAAGAGCGATTAGGAAATTCACAACATCCCTGTGGACCGACCCGTACTCACCGGCTAGCTACATGCGACGCCGTTCTTGATTGCGGTAATAGATAGTTTTTAACATACAAATCAAATGGCGCCGTTGCCGGGAATGGCGTGTTATTTCCATTTTGCAATTTCGGGTTAATCAAAATTAAAAAAATCATAAAAATTTGAAAAATCAAAAAAAATATAAAAATATATCATCTGTTATTTTTGGAAAGGGTATTTTTGTGAGAATTTTGCAGGATCTACAAACAACTTTGGACCTGAAAATATACAGAAAGCGAAACAGAAAACCAACGATCTGAACAATAGAGGATTTTTATAGCAGAACAGCAGAAGAAAATTGGAGGGCCAAATCAGCTACCAGACCGCGGAAACGCCGCAAACGACAACTCCTGCCGCGGAAGCGCGGTGATACGGTGACGTCAGCAAAATCTGAAGCGCTGATCTGGCGCGCCCACCGCAGAACCGTGGCCCCACCTACCTTTCAGCCGCGCAATCGCGGCAGCTTGGTCGAGTCAGTTCGTGAAAGTTTCTCTGTAAGCTTCCCTCTTTCTCCTCTAAATATCTTGATATATTTTATGTAAATTTACCTGCAGGATTTTTGCGCTCGAAAATCTTTTCCCTTCCAAATAACAAATCTTGTGCAGGATTCTTTGCGCCGCGCATAAAATAAAAATTGATTGCAAGTGTTTTTTTTTCTTTCTGTTTTGCATATTTTTAACCAGACTTTAAGGGGTTTTTGACCAATTCAGATTGGGTGGGGATTTCATCACCCATCCCAGGACCCCAGAAATCACATAAGGCATATGCATTGACCATCTTTAATTAAAAAATACTAGATTCAGCCCTAAGGACTTCGAGCTCAATAGGACAGAGGACTAGTTATAGGCATCGGCCGTTAATCTTAACCTGACTTTGCGGTGTCTAGGCAAGTGTGTCAAGGCAAGTGGTTACTTAATTAGGACCGCTACTTGTAGCGGGGAGCCTCCCACTTACCTGGCACTTACCTGGACGCAATTGGCGGTGAAAGAGGCGGTTTGAGGTCCTATTTCTAGCCCTTTGGAACAGTTAGGAGCTGTCTAGCTGACCTAGATGACCCTAGATCTAGGCCTGATTGTGCGTTTCTGGTTGAGTGCATTTGTGTCTAAGCCCTTTATTAAAAATTTTTGCAAAACAAATAAAAAAAATAAGAGGAAATTTTTTATAAAAAGACTTGCAACTTTTGTCGCAAATAAATCCTTGCACCACCCAACCTTCTTTCTTTTCCCCTTTCTTCTATCATGGGTACCCCGCATCATAAATCTCTTGCCGAACTTTGGTATCCCGAACCTAACTTTGCCTCGTACGTCAATTGTTTCGGTCGATTTAAGGAAGATCCCTCCGTGCCAAAAATATCTTTGAAAGATCAAATAGAAGCGTCTAGGAGAAACAGTTCGACTTTTCAACCCACTTTGTGTCAACCAAGTCAACCTTTACCACCTTCATATGTTGATACCACTTTTTCAAGTCCTGCTGTAACTCCTAAACCAATGTCCATTGCTGAGCATATTGCTCAATCTCGTAGCCGATCTTTCACCCCTCTCCACACATCTAGTTCTAGGGATCAACAAGTCCATTCACCTTTTTATCCATATGTTGACCCTACTCATGTCCAACCATCCACTTCCTACCAGTCCTACCCGACTTTCCCACCTTCACTAGACCCTGTTTCTACACAGCCTTTTGGGAGTTTCACGTATCCAAACAGTTTCGAATCTTTTACCGAAACCCCTTCACCACACATGTCTAGTTTGGAACAGTCGTTGGCAGCTTATATTGCTGCAACAAACAAAATGACTAGGAATGTGGAAGCGTCCATGGCCGCCCTTATGCAACCTAGTGAACAGGCAGCTAGTTTTCAACTAGCTCCAAATTTTTCAATATATAAGGAGGCGGTTGGACAGAGAGAGAATTTGAGAGGAGCAAGTGAGTTCTACACAATTCCAAATCAAACCTACCATTATCCAATTGAAACCCACAACTCCGATTTTCCATTGATTGCCCCACATTTCTCACCAGTTGAAAATAAAAACGAGTTGTATGACTTTGTAGTGCTTGATTTGCCAGATTGTGAAGAACCCCTTTCGAGTGAAACCACACTTAATCCTTTCGATCTTTACACCTCCACTCTAGAGCCTAAAGTTATTGGTATCCATGCCTTGATGAGGTGTCAGAAAATATTGATTTTCACTTGATTGAGGATTTAGACGCCGGGAATATTTCGAATGATGAATCAGTAGATTTGATTGAAATTTTATGTCCAACTCATCATCCCGAGTCATTAGATGTTTCTCCCGAACTTCATATGCGTCTTGATTTTGATGATATTGGCATGGATAAGAAAAATTTTGAGGATAGTATTGAGGAGAGTATTGAGGATAATATTGAGGTTGAATCATTTTTGTTTGATGTGTCGGATTTTCCAATTCATCCTCCTGAACCTTTAACTGTTATATCACCCTCCCTCTTTTCCATCATTCCGACTACGCAAAAGATCACACTTGAAGACTGTGAGCTTGAAAAATTTCTCTTTGAATCTGACACAGTTCTCACAGACGATAATGATTACGAGTGTTTCACTTTTTCGGACGATGTTGAAAACTCACCTCCCGAGTTTGAGTCCTTTACATTTTCAGATGAGTTAGTTGAACCATCAGACTCGGTTGCTTACAGTTGTTTCGAACCATTGATGGAATCTTTCAAGTTCGCGACAGATGACTTAGGTGAGAATGAGACTATCCTTAATTCACTCCCTTCCCTACCTTCCATTGTTCCGACCGTGCAAGTGACCGTTACGCTTTCATCTCCTATACCAAGTTCGGCGTACCCATGCTTTCTTGCGAATCTTGAGGGATTTGACCCCATTTCTCGACGGGTTGATAGGTTAGCACAATCGCTTTTAACATATCGGTCATCACAAATTGTGCTAATTTATTCACTCGAATTACACCCTCAAGATCGTACTCTACTTCTTTCTCTTTTCCGCCATTCTTCTCCCCCACCGAGACCATATTTTACCTTTCTTCCTACACGGTTTCGTGTGCTTCTCATTTCTTTTCTTTCCACTCCATTCTTTCACCAACTCGACCATTACCACGATAAGATTTTTGAATGGTTGGTGCTAACCTTTGGCTTGTGTAAGGCCAAGCTTAAGTTTAGGGGGAACCTTGTTGTATATATGTACATATATTTTTTGTTTTCTTTTTCTATAAAAAAAAATTTCAAAAAAAATAAAAAATTATAAATAAATAAACAGGGGAGTGCCGGCATTTTGACCCTCTTGGTGTAGCATGACAGTGAGGACACTGTCAAGTTTAAGTTTGGGGGTATGCTCGGTACGTCTTCTTCCTTCGCATTCATTTGTACATATTTTTTGCATTTGCATATTTATTTGAAAACCCATAAAAATTATAAAATTAATGTATTCAATTTTGGCCGTATTTGACTTGAGTTTGACAAAAAGGTTAACTAGCTAGGAACAACTAGATCTAGACTTAGTAAATTAAAAACCCTAAAAATAACCTTTCTTAAAGCTTAACGGTAGAAAGTATATGTCTTTGTAGTTTATCTAGAAATAGGCAAATTTTGAGTTCACTTCTTGGGCTAAGTTAAAACAAGGGAAGAGTATTGATATTTTTATTAGAGTATAAGTTTGAAAAATAATTCCTAGCTTAAGTCTAGATTCTGAAAATGTATATCCTACAAATTGCACAATCACGCACCTTGAAATTTGGAATAGTAGAAGAGACCTTGAAATGCTCTTGTCTAAAGTCCTTAGTACGATGAAAAAAATATATACAAGTGTGAATAAAGAAAAAAATGAACACTGATTTTTGTGATTACTTAGGGCTAAAAAATAGAAAATAATTTAGCGAGGGTGCTTCATCACCTAGTGCCTTAGACTAGCTGGTTTGGGAGTCACTGCTGAAGCCTTAGGTGTTACAAGACTAGGAAGTACGCTTTAAAGAGCAAACACATCTTGTAATCGGTTGTTGGTACCTCAAGAAGTATTAACGGTCGCATGAAGGATGTGTAAGCAAAAGTCAATTAAAAATTCACCAATTAATAAGTGCTTTGAACAACGGACAAGAGTATGATTGCTTGATTTGAATTTCCAAGTGTAGGGGTGACATTTACACACACGTAGGGATATGTGATTGGAGTTTAGATGAGAGAAAGGAGTGAAGAATAGAACTTGTATCTTTAGTAGAGTTGATAAAAATTCCTAAGTGGAGATGGAACCCTAGAAAGAAAACTTAAGAAATGCCGAAAGCTAAGTAAGTCTATAGAACATGTATAGTCTTAAGTTAGATGATGAGGAAGTGTGAAGAATGTGGGTGGATATTTTACGAGTCGACGATAATAGAATTCCCTGTTAGAAAACCTAATTGGAAAACAAAAGTCGAAAAAGCCAAATTGATAGGATTTTGTGGGTAGTATCCGCTGAAAACCCTCAGGAGACAACACTCCTCCTACTAGGGACACCTAGAGATTTAACAGCTTGTTGCACGAGCTCAGTGCAATCGCGTTTCCCTGCGAAAGTGCGGTTAGGTTTTTATAGAGAATAAAAAAATAAGTTTGCTCGAGGACGAGCAAAAGATAAGTTTGGGGGTATTTGTTCATATCATAATATTGTATTATTATATTCTCCATTCTTATTCTTTTTACAAATAAACAGGCGCTTTTGACTCATGTCTGCTACATATTACAGGTTACAGGTTCTTGGACAGAAAACAGTGAAAACGATGAAAAGACGATGCAAAAATGGACTTTGACCAACAAATAGAAGACTCTTGATTAAGCTTATATCAAAGATAAAATTCACAAAGTACAAGGCAATGCAAGGTCCAAGATTACAAAGCGAATGGTTAAAAGTCCACCGTAATTATTCACTGGAGATCTGGAAGAAACATAGAAGCTATTTTAATAAAAGAACCAAATAATAAGGAAGCCCAAAGACAGAAGAGCCCACAAAGGAAATTTTAAGGCCCAATACTTCCTTTAATGAGACAGAGACATAAAATTTTACCAAAGCTTGAAGTCTACTTTGACTAGGTCTTCCTAAGGATATTTTGGTAAATGTAGACGTGCGAATCAATTGTAACCTAGGGTTTCCTATTCTCTATAAATAGGAACTCTAAATCATTGTAAAGGCTATGCTTCCCTATGCCTCTTTTTATCAATAAAATTTAGATTTCTTTTGGAGAGCATCGATGCCTCTTTTCATTTCAAAAATTCAGATCTGACAAGTCTTGTGTTGATGTTTGGAGAGAGCCATTTGTAAAGTAAGTAGATAATTTCAATTCTTGCCCTAGGTAATTTTTCATTCTCTGCCCTAGATTAAATTTAATTCCTTACCCTAGTTAGATAGTTAGATCTTTAATTCAATTGCCCTAGATTAATTTAATTTTTAGATTTAATTAATCCATTGACACAGTTTGGAATTAACTCGTAAGAGCGATTAGGAAATTCACAACATCCCTGTGGACCGACCCGTACTCACCGGCTAGCTACATGCGACGCCGTTCTTGATTGCGGTAATAGATAGTTTTTGACATACAAATCAAGGAGTTACAAGGGTTGTTTACCGTGTGAGCATATCCCTAGTCGCTGGTGGGACTTTGTTAGGGAAATGTTTATTCGTGCCCGTGGATTGTATACAAGGGTCAATATTGAAACGCTTGTAGGGCAAAATCAGGGTTTATGATGTCTTAAGAACAACTTCAGATCCCTGTAGCTTAAGGCTTTTGAATCCTATGAGCCGTGAGGGTCTCAAAGGGGAATTCTCCTTACAAGTCGTGAGGATCTCGTAAGTGTGTTTTCTCCTTAGGAATTGTGGGGATTCTTAATTGTGTTGCTCCTTTGTGAGTCGTAAAGATCTCACGCAGGTATTTTTCCTTGCAAGGTCGTGAGGACCTTGTAAGTGCCTTTTAACGAAATTGCGCCCTTTCGGGTTTTCACAAACTCGCCGGTAGTCCTGCTGTTTTTACTCACGGAGCCCTTTCGGGTTTTCATCCGTGCCCATCTCGCTTATGGACGTACCGTTTTTTTTTGCGTCAGCCTTGTGATGCTGCGGTCTGTAGTAGTTTATAGACGTTTCGGTCAGGCGTAGTATTTCTTCAAGAAACGACCATTTATTGGCCTGAAGAGTCTTTTGCCATGCATATCCATGAGCAAGTAAGCCCCACCCCGGTAGACTTTGTCTATGATGTACGGGCTTTCATAGTTCGGCTCGAATTTCCCCCGTTTGGCACGATTGGGGATCATAGGTCTCTTGACCACTGGCACGAGTTCGCCTTGGCCGAATTTTCTCGGCCTAGTCAATCTCTCGTATGAGCGTGCCATTTTTGCTTTGTAAGCTTCCAAGTTTTGCTGCGCCATGAGCCGGGTTTCGTCGAGAGCATCAAGTTCCTCATGCCGAAGACGAGCATTCTCTTCATCTGTTAGCTCGTAATAGACCGCCACTCGTAAGGAGGGTAGCTCTATCTCTAAGGGGAGTACTACTTCAGTGCCGAATACCAATGCATACGGCATTATGTTTGTAGCCTTTTTGAACGTAGTTCGATACGCCCAGAGAGCTTCATGCAGTCTCTCGTGCCAGTCCTTTTTATTTTTGGACACCGTCTTTTTCACGATTTTCGTCAAGGTCTTGTTGAAAGCCTCATCCAGACCGTTAGCTCAGGGATTATAGACCGAAGAGTATCTCCAGTCTATATTATATTGCTGCACGAAGCAGCTGATTTTGTGACTTCTGTAGGCCGACCCGTTATTGGAGATAATCCTTCGCGGAGTGCCGAACCGATAGATGACGTGTGTCTTGAAGAAATGGAGGATATTTTACATCTTCACTTCTCTTAGTGGTACTGCTTCTGCCCACTTGGAGAAGTAATCAGTTGTCGCCAGTATGAACCGATGGCCTCTGGACGATGCTGGTTCAATGGGCCCGATTATGTCAGTTCTCCACATTTTGAACGTCCAGCTAGCCACCGTTGGATATAGCGGATTTGGATGCTGGTGGATAAAGTCCCCGTGAATCTGGCACGAGTGGCACTGCTTCGCGTATTCGAGGCAGTTTTGGATCATCGTGGGCCAATAGTAGCCCATCCTTTTGATCTTTAGTTTCATCTTCGGTCCGGCTTAGTGAGAACAACAGAGTCCATCATAAGTTTCTTGGACGACTCTCCTCGCTTCTTTCGGTCCTAGGCATCTTAGACACAGGGAGTCGAACAATCTCTTATACAGAGTATCATTGACGAAGGCGAAAGACAGAGCTCTTTTCATGAGCCGATGTCTCGAGGACGCATTTTCAGGTGTTCGACGGGATTTGAAGTAGTCTATAAAGACTTCTCTCCAATCCTTGACCTTTCCCTGGTCCTCTATTTTTAGGGCTATTTGCTCGGTCGCTCCCTTTTCTTTGGACGACTCCGGAGATATTTCTGCCGGTGCGAGAACTTGAAGACTTTGCACAACGATCCTTACGTCATCGAGGTTCTTGTCGGACAGTTCTTTAGCGAGCTTGGCTAATGCATCTGCCTTGCTATTTTCCGCATGCGGTATGCTTTCCAGGGCATAGGCATGGATTTGAATCAGCAATTGTTGCACTCTCTCGCCGTACTTCACCAACTCTGGATTGCATGTTTGATAATCAGTGTTTACTTGGCTAACGACCAGCTGGGAGTCTCCGTATATGAGGTGGTTTTCTATCCCTATGTCGACAGCGATCTCAAGTCCTGCTATCAAAGCTTCATATTCGGCTTCATTTTTTGTCCTCGGTTCTGTTAGGGAAAAGGCAAAGCGCATTATCACTCCTTGTGGAGTCATGAAGATGAGGCCTACCCCAGACTTTATTATAAGATAGCCGTGCTTTCGCTTCTTCATGGAAGATGCCCCGTCGAAGTAGAGTTCCCATCGAGTATTACTCTCTCCTTTCTCCCCGTCAATTGCGTCAAACGCGTGCTCGTCTGGCAATTCGCAATTTAGGGGTGAATCGGCAGGTATAGGATGCTCGGCGAGGAAGTCGGCGATGGCCTGGCCTTTCACTGCCCTAAGAGGTCGATAAGTTATCGAGAATTCCATTAAGAGTAAGGCCCATTTAGCGAGCCGCCCTGTTAGTATGGCTCTTGACATCAAATATTTGAGAGAATCCACCATTGATATAAGATGGACCTCATGCGCCAACGCATAGTGCCTGAGCTTGTTATCGCGAAGATCAACGCCAGGCAGTGTTTTTCAATAGGGGAGTAATTGTTTTCTGCCCCTAGGAGAACTCGACTCAAGTAGAAGAGGGATCTTTCCTTCCCTTGATCATTCTCTTGTGCCCATAGCGTGCCTAAGGAACCCTCAAGGGCGGTTGTGTATAGAATGAGGGGCTTTCCTTTGATCGGAGCTGTCAATACCGGCGGATTCTGCAAGTATTGCTTGATTTCATCCAGTGTACTATGGCATTTGCGATCCTAGACGAATGGGGTTCCCTTCTTCATCAAGTGACTGTAGGGACGGCATTTTCCGGAAAGATTGGTTATGAACCGCCGAATATATGCGAGCCTTCCTTGGAGAGACCGCAGTTGTTTCAGAGTACTTGGCGGAGGCATTTCCATGATCGCCTTGATCTTCGACGGGTCTATCTCGATACCCCGGTGTCGTACGATGAATCCTGGGAATTTTCCTGAGGAGACTCCGAACGCGCATTTGAGAGGGTTCATCTTCAGATTGTATTTCCGAAGATGTTGGAACACTATCTTTATATGCTCCCAATGCTCCTCGTGCGATTTGCTCTTTACCACGAGATCATCAATATAGCACTCGATGATTTCGTGTATGAGGTCATCGAAAATCTTCGTCATGGCTCTCTGATAGGTGGCGCCAGGGTTCTTCAAGCCGAAAGGCATCACTTTGTAACAGAATATTCCCAGGGGAGTCCGGAAAGCGGTATGCTTCTGGTCTTCGAGATGCATCTTTATTTGGTTGTACCTCGATGAGCCGTCCATGAAGGAGAAGACTTCGTGAGTGGACGTGTTGTCTATCATCAACTCGGTAACCGGTACAGGAAAGTCATCTTTCGGACATGCTTTGTTGAGGTCCCGAAAGTCTACGCAGATACGCACCATCCCATTTTTCTTCATCACTGGGACGATGTTGGTGATCCAGTCAGGATACTGAAGCTCTTGGATGAAGCCGGAGTCGATTAGCTTCTTGACCTTGGCGTTGATGCTCATTTCAAGTTCGAGCCGCATTCTTCTCGGTGCTTGTTTAGTTGGCTTGATGTCCGGAGATATCGCCAATTTGTGCACAGCTATTTCTGGATCTAGTCTCGGCATCTCAGAGTAGTTCCATAGGAAGAAATATTTATATTGCATGAGCATGTCCTTTGGCGTAGCCACCTATTCTTTAGACAGCAGCTCGCTGGCGAACATAGGCCGTGGATCGTCTGCCGTCCCCAAGTCAATTTTTCTGAGGTTATCTGCAGTAGTGTGTATCCCATCTTCCAGCTCTTTTGGCGCCGATGGAAACTCTGAGATCACTTCGTCATCCTCATTTTCTAAGCACCAGGACAGGTCATCCATGTTCTCAGGCACTCCTTCTCCTGACAGCGTTTTCGCGTGACATGTACGAGATCGTTTCCAAGACCGATATTGATCTGGTTCTACTCTCGCTGCATACGTGGTTTTCGGTTCATGCGTCTGTGGTGGGGTTACCCTCCAACTGCAGGATAAAGCGAACCTGCCTTGCTGATACTGGTATTCTGCCCAGTCTATGAATGTGAAGCAATCTTCGAGAGAATGTCCTATCGCTCGGTGATAGGAGCAATAATCTGGGTGAGAGACCTCGCCTGCTTATTCGGGGTGTTTGGATTCCAGGAGTGTCATCATCTGATGTTTTATGATAAGATTGAATATCTTCTTTGTCTTGTCTTGGGGAAAAAAATATGCTCGACCCATCTTCTTTATAAGAGACGGATCCAGGCTGCTCAATTCTTGATCGCGAGGTTTCTTGGACCCGCTTTGCTGCCATCGAACGTTTTTTCCGTTCTTCAGTTTATTTTTGCCTCCGCGTCGAGTCTTCCATATGACGGGCTGGCGACGAAGGACATTATCATTCTCCGTAGCAGTCGCTGAAGGAGGCGCTACGTTCTGGCTTTCTCGTAAATGACCATTTCACGGTTGTGGTCATCCCGGGCCTTTTGACCCGCTTCTCTTATTAGCCTGTCCATCTGTTCTTCGAACGACGGACTTGGCACTTTCATGGCGAGACCTCATTTTGGTTCAGGATTAGCGTCTTCTAACAGAGTGTAAATCCCCATTCCCATCAATGGAATCTTTCTATAGTTTTCCTTGTCCCCTGAGTGTTATCCTATTTTTCTCGTATTATTTTGTGTGAAGATTAGTCGCTTAGGTTTCAATATTTAATTTTTCCAAAACAAAATATATATGCTAAAACCCAAAACCTTTAAACCCCAGCCCCAACAAATTAATTAAAACTAAATAAACACATGTAAAACCCCAGCCCAAGAAAACTAAAACTAAATATAAATTAAACAATTTATTTAAACATAATTCCTCAGCCCACACTCCCCACCGGCCCAATCCCTAACCCAACACCCATACCCGCGCTCGTGCCGACCCGACCTGACCCGACCCTTCTCCTTCCCTACTCGCTCTAATTAATTTCCCGCTCGTTTTTCCTTCACTCCCCACGTCGCCAACTCCCCCGTTCGCGCCCCACGTTTCCACGCTCGTCACCCACGACCGTGCGCCCCTCGAGCTCCTCAACCTCTCCTCGTCTCTAACTCCCTTCTCCTCACACTCTCGATCTCTCATTCTCACTCCTCTCCTCTCTCCAAAACTCCAAGCTTCGAGCCCTCACCCACGACGACGACGACTAAACCACCTCGTCTTCCCTCCCTCGTTCTTATCCTCAGAACTCGAACCCCCACCTCGCCTGCACAGCCCTCCTCCATCAACCGAGCTCTATTTTCCAACCCTAACCCTCACTGCACTACCTCAGCTACCACCTCCACCCTCCTCGCCGACGAGCTCCCCACTGCCCCGTCGACCTCTGCATCCTCTGCATCACCATCACCTCCTCCAAAACCCACACCAAACTCCTTGCCACCAAGCTCCGAACCCTACACATGACCCCCGCTGTGCCCATCGCAGGAGCAACCAATGCCGACCCCAGCACGCCCCAGGAGATCCACATCACCCCACTCTGCTTCCAGTGATCGCGAGCCATCCCCGGGCAACTTCGACGACGAGCCCAAACACGAGACGAGGCCGTGAACCCAAACCATACCGTTCGTCACGCGTTTGTGCCGTTGCCGCTGCCGTGCGTCGCCAAAGTGTCTCCAGGCAAGTACCCTACTTGCTACATGCTAGATTATCCTGTTACAAATCAAAATCGTATTAATCCTGTGTTTATAATTCGTGAAACTTTGTATGACACTAGTGTTTGATGCAAAACCCGAATGAAAACCTTCCATTAAACTGATGAAACTTGATCTTATATACTGGACCGTGTGGCAATGAACATTGTGGTGAAATTTGACTGGAAAATTTAATCGTTACCGACTTGAACGATCACCCCCAATTACACCCGTTAAAACTGAAAACTTCGCGCGTCTGAAACTTGTTAAAATCATAATTAATTGTGTACACATTGAAACGATGTGTTCGAGGGCTCGAATTGAATCTGACACGACAAAATGGAACCCCATAAAAGATTTACATTATTTCCATTTTGAAAATATGATGGAAACTAGTTCGGAGAGCGGCTCTGGACTGCAGTCCAGAGCAGCTCTGGCTGTTGATTTCTATCTCGTAATGCTTACCCCTTTGCTGCCTGAACTTGTACATTGCGGAACCCCATACTTTATTGAATATGAAACTATTAATCAAATGACGCAAGTGATTTCACCCCTTTTTATCGTCGTTTACTATTTAAACTGCAATTTAAAAGAACAGGACGTATAGCAGTCCCAAATAGAAACAGAACTGATACCCTAGTGTTGAACAGTGCATAACTTCTGACACGATTAAGAATCCGTCTGGTGCATTGAAAACCCTATTGAAAACCCTAAATTTCATTTAACTGCAGCGTCGCTAAATTCTGATCCCAACAGGGTGAAAATCGTGCCGCGAAACGGACGTTCAGTTCAGAAACTGAATTTCCTGCAGCGAGCACTTAAATTGAAACGGCTGTAACTTGCAAACCCGAAATCCGATTGCACTGAAACAAATTTTGCTGAACTTCCGACAGAGTATATGTTTTACCGTATTTGGATCGTTTCACTGAATTCTGAAGCTATGATTTACTGAAATTTTTATAAGCTCATGAGGTGCATAATAGTTCATATTACACATGACTCGTTAAGTGCATAAAGGCACATATACTACCCGATTGCCACCCCCATAGTGATAGTGCGCGTTATTATTTAGTGTACAATGCATTATCGTGCGTGAATGATATTGGTTTAGGAGTTTCAAGTACGCCAATGGAAAAGTGAATGATTCGTGACAGTGAATAATACAGTGAACAGTGACAAAACCGTGTTATTGGTGCATACTTGTACACGACTAAATCATAATCATCAATAGTGTAAACCTGGGGAAAAAGGGGAAATTGAAGTGTAAAGAGCATCGTATTTAGCGAGGACCATGATTTAGAGGATGATCATTCGAACAACGACTTTTATATATATTAGGTAGGATCTAGCGATCCGGCTGACAGGGTTATGTCCCGGGTGTGTGGGCCGTTGTCTCGGGTATGTACGAGACCCTCGTTAAACATGATCCTCCTTTCCACAACTCAATTTCAAACATGACTTAGAGACTGATAGGGACACAGATCATACTTTGCATCATTTAGTGACATAGTGATTATCTGCATTTTACTTCCACTGTTATTACCTTATTTGCCTATTTCATGTCATTATTATAATATTGCTATTACGTCGCTCTGACGACCTGAGTATGCATGCTCAGACCTCGAGGAAGAACCAGCGCAGGAGTCGGATTTATCCTTCGAGCTTGCGGAGATCTAGTTGAGAGTACCTCTTTCTTCTTTTCTGCTTTCCCTAAAGAGACCTTATATTCGAACTTGGTTAGTAGCTCTTTTCTTGTTTATTTATAAATTGTGAACATGAAAGTTGATGTAATAATTTAGTGATGTATTTCCTTTACTTCTGTGCTTTGTTTACTGATTACCATGTAATGCTAAAAGCCGAAGTGTGACTACGGCGGGATTATTCCTTGACCGTAGGAGCATGGCTGGCCTAGTCATCCTTCATTTTCCGTATTTTGGGAAGCTGGGCGTGACATGGTTTTGTTGGTATCAGAGCCATGTTTAGTAGTAAGGGATAACATTAACTATATTGTATTACATTATTTTCGCTTCACTATTCCTGACTTCTATCCTTGTATCTAATCGTACCCTTTAATATCTTCAGCAATATGACGTCCCTGAACGACCACTCCTCGGACTCAAGTTCTCAGGATCGCATGGGGAGGATACTTAGTGCACTGACCTCTCTCGCAGAAGCTCAGGAGAGAAAGACGGACCTACTCGCCGAGGGACTCAGGGCTATTACCGTTGCAGGGGGACCCTCCGCACTTATTACCGCCCCTGAGGGCACTGCTCCACCAGCTTTTTCTGCCAGGGCTGGCACCGTGTCAGATTTCCGGAGGTTGCATCCAGATGCATTCACAGGGCTAGCCGAACCACTAGAGGCCGAGCAATGGCTAGTTAATATGGAGAACTTACTGACGGCTGCCAGGGTACCAGATGAAGATAAATTAAATGTGATAAAGATCCAGTTAGAAGATAAAGCCCGTACTTGGTGGTCAGTGGAAGAAAGCAGATTAGAAAGGCCAATCTAATGGAGCAAATTCGAGGAGTGCTTCCTAGACCACTACTTCCCTTCCACCGCCAAGGCCGAGATGGAAGAAAGATTCATCCTACTGAAGCAGAATGGCCATCCCGTGGACCTATACACGGTAGAGTTCAACCGTCTGAGCTGATTTGCTCCATACATGGTCACTTCAGAGGCCACCAGGGCCAGACGCTTCTTGTAGGGACTTGATTTCGAGCTGCAGCAGTTGATTGCGTCACTTGAGTTGCAGACTTTCGCACAGGTACTCAACGCGGCGCGAATTCAGGAGAAACTGATCAACAAATTCAGGAAGCCCCCAGTTATTCCAGCACGTACCCACGCACCTTCTTGAGGAGCTATACCAGTTCACAGGCCAGGAACAACGTAGATGAAGCGTACGTTCGTGCCCCAGCATCGCCCCCAGAGCAAGAACGTAGTTTGCGGCTACTGCAAAAAACATGGGCATACCCAGAAGGTTGTCGCCGCGCCAAGGGACAGTGTCTGATTTGCGGATCCAGTCAGCACAGTATTAGCGGTTGCCCCGAGCGAGCAGAGATACAGGGAGGGTCTGGACCGCAGCAGCAGAGACTACAAGAGCAGAGGCAACCCTACACAGGCCGCAGTCAGGGACGGGCTTTCACCTTAACCGCCGAGCAGGAAGAGGCTTCAGGTGAAGTTGTCAAAGGTATTCTACTCGTACATTCCATGCCAGCTAGAGTACTATTTGATTCTGGAGTTGTTTCCCCCAATCAGAGCAAAGCTCTGTTTGAATTTCAAAATTTAAAATTCGAAGCAACGCTTCAAATTTTTTGCGCTGCGCGCAACGCGCCACGTGTCAAAAGCTGATACGGCAGCGCAACGCCCAAGGCAGCGCGCCCAATCAGAGCAAGGCTCTATTTAAAACAAAATTAAAGGAAGCAACGCTTCAGTTGCGCAAGCGCTGCGCTGCGCGACACGTGTCAACGCAGTTGCACAAGCGCTGCGCTGCGTGACATGTGTCAGCGCAAACACAGTTGCGCTGCGCCGTGCGTTGTACGACACGTGTCAGCGCAGATGCGCTGCGCGACACGTGTCTGTGCGCTGCGCGACACATGTCGGCGCAGTTGCGCAGCGCAGTTGCGTTGCGCTCTGCGCTGCTTGACACATGTCACGCGCTAGGGCGTTTTCGCCAAACAGAATTAAATTCTAGTAAGATTCTTCTGTTCTTGTTAAAACAAGAAGATTGCCTTCTGTAAAACAGAAGCCCTTGGATCAAAAGATCCAACGGTGGGGAAAATTCCCCAAATCACTCAGAGAAAGATCTCTTTAACAAATTTAAGAAATTTATGGGCACTATATAAAGGCCCCTAGACCCCAAATCAATATCATGAACATTGTGAGAGATCAAGAGCCTCGAAAACAGAGAGAACTCTGAAGAAAGTTCAAGGAAAAGGTAAAAACCTTCACAAAACAGAAGAATTTCTTCTAATAGATCATTGATCTAAGAACAAGATCAAGGATCTTCAAATAATAATAAGTGCTCTGCACTTTTTTATGAACCACTGGTTCTCTGAAAACAAGAAAAACTTGTTTTCTTTGATCTAAATTAGATCAAGAAATCAAACAGTGCCTTGCACTTTTTTATGAACCATTGGTTCTGGAATCTTAAAGATTCTTAAGATCATTGAAATAGTGCCTTGCACTTGCAAAAACTGCACTGTTGCGCTCCTGGATTGGCGCAAGCCACCACGGAGCGCCACGTGTCAGCATCTGAATCACTTGCGCTATGCGCTTTTAAGAAAGAGCTTTGCTCTCTGAAATTGGCGCAACTCACCAGAGCGCGCCACGTGTCAGCAGTGCAAGCGCAGCGCACTACGCTTGCGTGACACGTGTCACTACCACAGGTGCTTGTGCTCAGTAATTGGCGCAAAGCGCCTGACAAATGCAATGCATTGTTTACTAAAGGGCCAGGCCCGAATCAAAAAGGCCTAATAGGCCAAAATAAATTGCAATGCAATAAAAGGGCAGAGCCCAAACAAAATTGATGCTCTGCATCATTTATAAAAGGGCAGAGCCCAAACAAAATAAAATGCAGAGCCCAAACAAGGGTCTGTCAGACCAGAATAGATGTTGTGCATCATTTAAAAGGGGCAGAGACCAAATAAAGGTCCAACAGAGACCAAGTTTAATGCTATGCACTATTAAACATGGGTAAAGCCCTAGCACAGGTCTAATAGGCCAAAAATAAGAAATAAACTGGACTTAGCCCAATCATGGCCATAAGTCCTCAAATTAAATTGACTGAGCACAGCTGCTCTTTTAAATCAATTTACATCCGGTTCGAGGGTACATCTCCAAACTTTTTTGACTCCTATCGTTGTAATCCTTCAACGACGTCAGAGAGGTGACGGGTCCCGACAACCATACATCAATACGGACTGTGGGGTCCTTAAACCCGCGGACTTATGCGTCCTTAAACTAAGATACGGACTGTGGGGTCCTTAAACCCGCGGACTTATGCGTCCTTAAACTAAGACACGGACTGTGGGGTTCTTAAACCCGCGGACTTAAGCGTCCTTAAACTACCGATGGACCGCAATGTCCTTAAACTACCTATGGACCACCACGTCCCTAAACTGGAAATGGATCTAGACGATCCCGTTAAGTTGATCTTGGTCTCAAATCAGACTAACGTATCCTTAACGAACATTTAAGTTGATCTTAGCCTCAAATATGGCTAACGTATCCTTAAACCAAAACCCAAAACCCAAATCTAAGAAAATACGGATTTGGACTAATCCACGTCCTACGGGCGACGAAATAAATAGTCTCCGTATACAATCCACGGGCAACCACAAACAAAACAAACACACACGACACGAAGTGAAATTCTGGAGAAGGAGAAAGTGGCTACCGTGATGCAGTAGCGTAATTAACTGCAGGGGCTTGCCCCTGCAGGGAAGAGTGTCCCCACAATCAAAAACCCCTCATGCGAGGGGGAATCTGACGAAATATGCTACATCGGCCGCATCCGTCTAAACCTCCGATACACGGTTCCATAAATCAACTTGGCATCTTCGGAGAGGTAGACGGATAAAACCATATAGCATCTGCCCCAAATCTCAGCCAAGACGTCCTAATGTCTCGGTCGCCGTTCGGAGGGGAACAGATTCTGGCACGCCCGGTGGGACCTTTTCCTCTTTCCACTCCACACTTCGTATGTCGTCTTCGTGAACGAATCGCGGTTTGTTAATGGTTGCCTTTGGATTTCAAATTACTAAGATTTGGTCTTTTGCCTGGCGCAGAAATCAAGCATCAATGGCCTCAAATTGCTCGAACTGCTCGAAGTGCCAATGCAGCCGACGCTCCACCTCACCTGGAGGTGTAGCATATGGGCCTCAAGCGGCCTCCATCCTTGCCCTGCCGGTAGAACAGGTGCCCCAGGCCACTACCGGCCTGTTTTTCGGGACCATGATCCCGCCTGCAAGCTTCACCATGCCAATGCTCGCACCAGAAGCAAACAAGAAGTCAGTCTTCGACCGGCTCACTGCTACGACGACCCCTTTCAACGGGTCGTCCACTACCAAACCAACAGCCTCTGTCTTTGCCAGGTTGGATCAGAACTCTGAGGGGCTCGCCAGGAAGCCCATGAACTCTAAAATGACTATCCCAAGGAAGGTAACAACCGCTGCTGCAGAAGTCGTCAAGGCGGCTTCTCCTGTCAAAGAGTCAGTCTTTTCAAGGCTGACTATTCCGGCTTCGGCCCCTGCTCGAGGATCTGTCTTTGACAGATTGAATATTGCCACTCAAGAGACAACATCAGTCTTTAAGAGGCTGGCACTGGCAACACCTCATTCAGACAGGGGGCAAAAAGAAGCTGTCTCTATCGCCGAGCCAGTCCCAGCAGCTCGTCATGCTCGACGTCGCCATTGGCGACGAGTAAGGAAGGCAGGGGGCAACTCCCCCTCAAGGCTAACTCCACCTGCTCCAGTGGTGGAAGTCAATGCTGCTGTTCCAACTGGGAACAACTTTGAACCGCTGAGGAAGGTACGTAAGAACTCTCCAACTGCTACACTGAAAAGATCTCCTCCACCTGCGGAGAGAGTTCCGGAAACGAAGCTGGAGTAGCCCCCTCAACGGCTGTCCTCCAAAATATACAAGGTCTGGAGAAGGGTTCAAGACTCCGTAATTGACCCAGATCACTCTCGTCAACAGAAAAGGCGAGGGTACAAGAAGAAAAAGACCGTCCTATTAAACAGCAAAGGACAACAACCGCCAGGGTGCCCACTGCAACGCCCCCCTCAACTTCAACAGCCTACAAAAGAGGAAGGCCAGAGAAAATCCCCGCTTCTGCGGCAATTGCTAAAGGTGGTGAACCTAAACGCCCTATGTCTGGGGGCATAATAGTTCATACAGTATACATGGCGTCGGGAAAGGAGGACAGCCGTGCATTTACAGGTCATAGACCGCTTACACGGTCAGTGACCAAAGCTCAGGAGAAACAATAAAAGCTCCAGGAGATGATGAACGCGATGGCCGCACTCACTGGGCTAAAAGAAAGTCCTGAAATGTCCTCGGATGAACGTCAGGAACAGGAAACTGACGTCGAATTCCTTCGTCGGATATTGGAGAAGAAGGATAAAGAGGCTGCTGAACAAGCAGCCAACATAAAGCGTATGGGCTTCTTGTTCCAAGACATGGTGGGGATGATGATCCAACAAGATCCTCCGGCCGAAGATCCCCCGATCGTCCTTGAAGACGATAGGGGAGAAACGTCGAATCCTCCGCCAGCTCTGTCAATAGCTAAGGAGGAGACAATCTCTAAAGCTGACTTGGACGAGTACATAGCCCAACGAATACGGGTTCATCATGCGACTGAAGCAGCCGGCCAGGTCGTAAAAACAGGACGACCATATCCGAGCTGGTACGACCAGATCAAGTACCCACAGGGCTACACAATTCCCAAGTTCCATGTTTATAAGGGGACAGGCAATCCCCACCAGCATGTTGCCCAGTTCAGGGCACTCTGCGGCAACACCGGCGGTGATGACAAACTGTTGCTTCGCCAGTTCGTTGAAAGCTGGTCAGATACAGCGTTCGAGTGGTACTCTGAGCTCCCGAACGACTCTATCAAGACCTTCGCGGAGATGGAGCTTCTGTTTACCCAGCGTTTTGCAAGCGCCAGTGAACGCACCCCGATGACAGCACTGATTAACGCCAGGGTGAAGCCAGGCGAGATATGGGTCCAATATGCTATACGGTGGCGGAATTTATGGTCGAAATGCGAGCAACGCATTGAAGAAGCTCCTGCAGTGGGTATGTTTGTGGGAACCCTTGATCCGCAAGCAACCATCTCACAATTTATGATGTTCTTCAAGCCGACTACCTTCCAGGCCCTGATCGACAAGCTAGCACAAATGGATCAGATGGGCTATAGACCTCCTCTTCCAAAGCCGGACTCCCGAAATGAAAAGGGGAAGGGAAAAGCGATCGTTGTCGCTAATGCTCAACAACAGCCGAGTAACTCGAATCCGGTTGTTCGTCAAAATAATATGCGTCTGCAGGTACCCCTTGTGGAGAGACTAGGACGTCCTTACTCGTTCCCCCAAGATAAAACGAGAAGATTATTCGAGCTGGCGTTGCGCAACCGACTCATAAATCTGCCGGATCCAAAACGTCCGTCGCAACCAAATGATGTCAATGAGCCCAACTACTGTCCCTATCACCGAGTACTGGGTCATTCGATCGAAGATTGCTACGTTTTCAAAAATTGGCTTGAAGACTAGTACCAATAAGGCAAGTTCGCGTTATCTGATAGATGGAAGGTGAATCCGCCGCAACCTTACGCCTCTAAAAGGATGAATATGCCGGGGGCAACGTGCTCTCTCGTCGAAGAAGCCCCATGGGAGGTTGTGCTGTCAGCTAAGACGAAGAGAATGCTGAACGATCTTCAGACATGCCTAGCGATTAAGTGGAAGAACCCGTTGGAACCACAGGTCATTGAGGGGATGTTGAAGCCGCGTCCAACTCCTAAGACCGATGGTGGTGGCCCAAGCACTCACAACCAGCCATCAAAATCTTCGAAGAAGAAAAAGAAGAAATCCAAGAAGCCCGTGAAGCCTGGCAACAAGTGCACGGACTTACAAAAACAAATTGACGCGCTGGAGAAATAAAACCAGAAAGCACGGACTCCAATTACACTCCAAGAATTTCTCAACCACGTCTTTCAAGAGGAAGATGAGGGAGAAAGTTCGTCGGATGAGTCTGAGGAATACGTGGCGAGCTGCCATATGATCTCCCATTCGTTGACGGACGATGAGGAGACTCCTTGTACTGAAGAGCTGGGGGCAGATCCTGAAACAAAAATTCTGGGGCCATCGGATGAAGTAATTGACGCATTCCTCAATGAAGCTCCGTTGAAAAGTAAAGCTGATCGGGAACGCGAGACGGCTATATTTGAAAGGGCCAAGCGCCAGCGACTTGACGAAAGAGCTGAGATACTTCCGCTGGAGCAAAATACATCCACTACAGACAAAAGAAAACTCAAGACAAGGAAAAGGTTTGCTAAGGCCATATCAATGGGCATGAAGCTACCTTCCTCTGAAAGAAGCATTACTGGTGAAGTGGAAATGCACCCCTCCTACTGCTTGTATCATCGGAAGATTTCGCACCCCACTGAAGAGTGCAAAGCTTTTGATAGATGGTGGCAAGGGTATGTTGCTGACCGACAACATTTTAAGCGGTAGAAGCGCAAAACTCGTCGAGAGCGGAAAAATGCGGCCGAAGAGCTTAACAGAACCACCGGTGATTGTCTCATGGTTAACGCCGGGGGATCACAAGTACTTACATTCGGGAGCGATTCTGACGAGGAGCTGGCTCTTAGCCCCCTCTTTAAAGAGTCCACCTCGGGAAAAGGAGAAGAGCAGAAGGTCTGTGAAAATATCCGGCTGCGTAATCGCACGCTGCCCGAAAATAATCTCGGACCCTCAAACAAAAAAGATAAAGGGAAAGAAAAGGTCTCTGAGAATATCGCCCTAGATGACCAAGTTGTGGAGGAGCTAACTGCCAAGGACCCGCCAAAGAAAAATAAGGCGGATTACAACGTTCTGGTACACTTGAGGAAGCTATCCTCGCAGCTCAGCATTCTCGACGCCCTTTTACTATCAAAAGAGGCGAGAGATTCATTAATCAAGGCACTACAGGATCCGGAACAATTCCAAGCTTTCCTGGCCGAAGAAAAGATGAAAGATGAATTGGAGGAAGTGCACACGGCCGATGTCACTTTTGGCGACGATGACCTTCTCCTTGGGACGTGCGAACACAATCTCCCCCTCTATGTCTCAGGATACTGCCACGATATAAAGATAGGCAAAATCCTGATCGATAATGGATCCTCCGTTAATCTCCTCAACGTGCGGGTGTTAAAAGAAATCTGCATGAGCGTCCAACACCTTGCTCGAGACAAGATCACCATCTCCGGGTTCGACTCCCAGTCATCAAGAACTCTTGGGTCTGTGATACTGACGCTACGCTTCGGGCTACTCGTCACGGACATTAAGTTCCACGCCATAGACACCAAGACATGCTACAATTCTCTGCTCGGCCGACCATGGTTGCACGAGTACAACATCATCCCTTCTACGCAAAAGTGTATGAAGTATTTTAAGGATGGTTTCGAGTATACCGTGACGGGAGAACTGAATCCGTTCTCTATGAACGAGGTCTGCAAATATGAAGATGCCAAATACTTCTTACCAGACTTCGAAGACACGGAGAGGTGTCACAAGCCGGAGAATAAAGCTAATGCCACCATCCCTGTCTTCGGCAGTGATACAGAGGAGGAAGAGGAGATGATTTATTTGGTTCCACCCCAACACAATAAGCCAGGACAGTCCGCTCCCATGTTGATCTTTGGTAGCGACTCAGAAGATGAGGTCCATGCCGTATTCTCTGCTCGACCTTCAATACAAACGTCCGCTGACAAAGAGCAAAGTCTGCAAGTCGCCATGGTTCCACCTAAACACCATAAAGAACTGGACGCACTTGATATCTACAGTGTAGAGGAGCTGCGGACGTTCTATATCCCTCCCAGGCGAGAAGGCGAAAAAGCAATTCTATTCTACCGCTTTGAAGAAACCAAAGTGGAGAAAGAAATCTGGCACGGCATGGATCCTACGCTTGACAGGCTTCAGCCCATCCGTCTGCCCAGATATTATACAGAAGGCTTGAAGAGGTAGCTGAAGCGCCAGGGGAGGGATATCCTTTAAATAGACCGTTCGAAAAGCCAAGTTCTATGGCAAGGTCTGGAACGTTCCCGGAACTCAGCACAAGTTACCTAATGGGAGAATGGAAACAATCGGGCTTGGATACATTCGGTCTAAGAAACGAGAGCTACTCCACGGTTGCTACGTCGTTCTTGACTTCGATGAAGAAGCGGATGCTCAATGGGAAGATGCTAATCCTGAACCAGTAAAAGTTTCAGATACAAAAGTGCCCAGTCCGTCGTTCGAAGAACAAATGGACAAGCTTATTAGGAAAGCTGGTCAAAAAGTCCGAGACGACCATAACCGCGAAATGGCCATTTACGAGAAAGCCAAAACGCGACGCCTCCTTCAACAGGCCGTGAAAGATGAAAATGCCACTCCCTGTCAACCTGTTATAAATAAGGCACGACGCAGAGGCAGAAATAAGTCGAAAGGCGAAAAAGGTGCTCAACAGCAACAAAGCGGGACTAAGAAGCCACGCAAGTAGGAATCGAGCGGTCCTGATCTATCCCTCATGAAGAAAATGGGTCGAGCGTACTCGTTTCCTCGGGACAAGACGAAGAAAATACTTGACCTTTCTCTAAAACATCAGATGCTTACATCGCCGGAGTCCAAAAACCCCGAGGCGAAGTCTCTCACCCAAACTATTGTTCTTATCACCGAGTAATAGGGCATCCCCTCGAAGACTGCTTCACCTTCAAGAATTGGGTCGAGGATCAGTATCAGCTTGGCAAGTTCGCTCTGTCTGACAACTGGAGGGTGGCGCCGCCACAGAAGCACGAACCCAAGGCCACGAAAGAAGAACCAGTTCCACATTGGGATTGGAAACGAATTCGTACTTGTTACGTGATAACGATATCAAAAGAAGAGCCCGAGAACATGGATGACCTTCCCTGGTGCTTCGAAAACAGAAACGATGAGGTGATCTCAGAATTTCGACCAGCGCCAAAAGAGCTGGAAGATGGAATACATACCACTGCGGATAACCTCAAGAAAATTGAATTGGGAACGGCGAACGACCCGCGACCGACATTCATTAGTGAGCTGCTGTCTGAAGAGAAGGTGGCTTCATTAAAAGACTTGCTTATGCAGCATAAAGATTTCTTCGCATGGAACTATTCCGAAATGCCGGGACTAGATCCAGAAATTGCTGTGCACAAATTGGCAATATCCCCAGACGTCAAGCCGGTCAAGCAGGCACCAAGAAGAATGCGGTTCGAGCTTGAGATGAGCATCAATGCTGAGGTCAAGAAGCTGATCGACTCCGGCTTTGTCCAGGAGGTTCAGTATCCTGAATGGATCGCCAACATCGTCCCCGTGATGAAGAAAAATGGGACAGTGCGCATATGCGTGGGCTTCCGGGATCTCAATAAAGCCTGCCCGAAAGATGATTTCCCAGTGCCAGTCACCGAACTGATGATAGACAATACGTCCACTCATGAGGTCTTCTCCTTCATGGACGGCTCGTCAGGGTATAATCAGATAAAGATGCATCCCGAAGACCAGAAGCACACCGCCTTCAGGACTCCTTTGGGTATATTCTGCTACAAGGTGATGCCCTTCGGATTAAAGAACGCTGGTGCTACTTATCAGAGAGCCATGACGCAGATCTTTGTTGACCTTATATACGAAATCGTCGAATGCTATATCGACGATCTCGTGGTTAAAAGCAAATCATACGAGGAACATCTCGAGCATTTGAAGACCGTATTTCAACGCCTTCGATAGTACAACTTGAAGATGAACACTCTCAAGTGTGCATTCTGAGTTTCCTCGGGCAAATTCCTGGGATTCATCGTCCGACACCGAGGTATTGAGATAGATCCGTCAAAGATCAAGGCGATCATGGAAATGCCTCCGCCAAGGACTCTCAAACAACTGCGGTCTCTCCAAGGGAAGCTCGCGTATATACGGCGATTTATAGCCAACCTTTCAGGCAAGTGCCGTCCTTACAGCCACCTGATGAAGAAGGGAACCCCGTTCGTCTGGGACCAAAAATGCCAAAGCGCGCTAGACGAGATCAAGCAATGCGTGCAGAACCCGCCAGTATTGGCTGCTCCGGTCAAGGGAAAGCCCCTCATTCTTTATACAACCGCCCTCGAAGGCTCCTTAGGCGCATTATGGGCATAAGGGAACGATCAAGGGAAAGAAAGAGCACTCTACTACTTAAGTCGAGTCCTATTGGGGGCAGAAAGCAACTATTCCCCTATTGAAAAACACTGCCTGGCATTGATCTTCGCGATAACAAAGCTCAGGCACTATGCGTTAGCGTATGAGGTCCGTCTCATTTCGAAGGTGGACCCCCTTAAATATTTAATGTCGAATGCCATATTGACGGAGCGACTCGCTAAATAGGCCCTGCTCTTGATGGAGTTCTCGATAACGTATTAACCTCTCAAGGCAGTGAAAGGCCAGGCCATCGCCGACTTCCTCGCCGAGCATCCGATACCCGCCGATTCTCCTCTGAATTGCGATCTTCCAAACGAGCATGCGTTTGATGCGATCGATGGTGGTGATACCCGATGGGAGCTTTATTTCGATGGAGCATCTTCCATGAAGAAGCGCAAACAAAGTACCCCTATAATCAAATCGGGGGTAGGACTCATCTTTGTAACTCCACAAGGAGGGATAATACGCTTTGCTTTCTCCCTAACAAAGCCAAGGACAAACAATGAAGCCGAATACGAAGCTTTGATAGCAGGCCTCGAGATCGCCATCGACATGGGAATTGAAAACCTCCTCATATACGGAGACTCCCAGTTGGTCGTTAGTCAAGTAAACGGCGACTGCCAGACGTGCAAACCAGAATTGGTGAAGTACGGCGAAAAGGTACAACAATTGTTGACCCAAATCCCTTCCTACACTTTGGAGAACATACCGCGCGTGGAAAACAACAAAGCGGACGCGTTGGCCAAGCTCGCTAAAGAATTGGCTGACGAGAACCTCGATGACGTCAGAATTGTGGTACAGAGCCGTCGGGTGCTCGCCCTAGCAGAAATATCTCCAGAATCATCCGAAGAAAAGGAAGCAGCTGAGCAGATGACCCTGCAAATAAAAGATCGGGAAAATGCCGAGGATTGGAGGGAAGTCTTTATAGACTACTTCAAATACCGTCGAACGCCCGAAGATGCGTCCTCAAGACATCAGCTTATGAAACGAGCTCTGTCTTTCGCCCTCGTCAATGATACTCTGTACAAGAGGTCGTTCGATTCTTTGTGGTTGAGATGCCTGGGACCTGACGAAGCGGAGAGAGTCGTTCAGGAAGTTCACGACGGACTCTGCGGTTCTCACCAAGCAGGCCCGAAGATGAAGCTTAAGATCAAACGGATGGGCTACTACTGGCCCACGATGATTCAAGACTGCCTTGAGTATGCGAAACAGTGCCACTCATGCCAAATCCATGGGGACTTCATCCACCAGCATCCAAATCCACTCCATCCAACGGTGGCTAGCTAGCCGTTCGAAATGTGGGGAGCTGACATAGTCGGACCCATCGAACCGGCATCGTCTAGAGGACATCGTTTCATCCTGGCGACGACTGACTACTTCTCCAAATGGGCAGAGGCAGTACCATTAAGAGAAGTGAAGACGGAGAATATCCTCCACTTCTTCAAGACGCACGTCATATATCGGTTTGGAACTCCACGACGGATCATCTCCGATAACGGGCCAGCCTACAGAAGCCACAAGATCAGCCGCTTCGCGCAACAACACAACATAGACTGGAGATATTCCTCGGTTTATAATCCGTGAGCTAATGGTCTAGCTGAGGCCTTCAACAAGACATTGACAAAGATCATGAAGAAAACGGTGTCCCGAAATAAGAAGGACTGGCACGAAAGACTGCAAGAAGCTCTTTGGGCGTATCGAACTACGTTCAAGACAGCCACAAACACAATGCAATATGCGTTGGTATTCGGTACAGAAGCAGTACTCCCCCTCGAGATAGAGTTACCCTCTCTATGAGTGGCGGTCCACTACGAGCTGATGGACGAAGAAAATGCTCACCTTCGGCTTGAGGAGCTTGATGCCCTTGATGAAACCCGGCTCATAGCGCAACAAAATCTGGAGGCTTATAAAGCAAAGATGACGCGCTCATATGAAAGATTGACCCGACCAAGAACATTCCGCCAAGGCGAACTCGTGCTAGTGGTCAAAAGACCTATGATCTCCAATCGAGCCAAGCGGGGAAAATTCGAGCCGAACTATGAAGGCCCGTACATCATAGACAAGGTCTACCAAGGTGGAGCCTATCTACTCATGGATATGCACGGCGAAAGGCCTTTCAGGCCAATAAATGGTCGCTTCCTAAAGAAATACTACGCTTAGCGAGTTACTGCCTAGGTCAATGATAGATGACGACGACTATGTCCGCTCGCTATCTTCCTAAGCTCAAACTTTATAAGCAGTAGCCAGCCTTCTCCTGGACGGACCGAAACGTCCTTAAACTAATGAAGGACCAAAACGTCTTTAAACTATTACCGCAGCATCTTCAGGCTGACGAGATGAGTAAAAAAAATAATATAAAAAATATAATAAACGGTATGTCCATAAGCAAAATGGGCACGGTCGAAAACCCGAAAGGGCTCCGTGAGTAAAAACAACAGGGCTACCGGCGAGTGTTCATGAAAACCCGAAAGGGCGCGACCTCGTAAAAAAAAATATAATATAAAAAGAAAAAAAAGGTATGTCCATAAGCAAAAAGGGCACGGATGAAAACCCGAAAGGGCTCCGTGAGTAAAAACAGCAGGACTACCGACGAGTGTTTGTGAAAACCTGAAAAGGCGCAACCTCGTTAAAAGGACACTTACAGGGTCCTCTCGAACTTATAAGGAGAAACCACCCGCGTGAGATCCTTGCGACTCACAAGGGAGCAACACACTTAGGGATCCCCACAATTCCTAAGGAGAAAATACACTTGCGAGATCCTCACGACTCGTAAGGAGAACTCTCTTCTGGGACCCTCACGGCTCATAAGATTTAACAGTCTTAAGTCACAGAGACCTAAACCTGTGCTTAAGCAAACCCCACAACCTTCGATATTGCCCTATAAGTGGCTCAATACTCACCCTTGTATACAATCCACGGGCGCGAATAAACATTTCCCTAACTAAGTCCCATCCGTGACTGGGGATATGTTCGCATGGTGAACAACCCTTGTAGGTCCTCTCGATTTACAAGGAGAAAACCCTCCTGTAGAATCCTTACAACTTGCAGAGGAACATACACTTAGGAATCCTCACGATTCCTAAGGAGAAAATACACCTACAAGATCCTCACGACTTGTAGGGAGAAATAACTTTGTGAGACCCTTACGGCTCATAAAGTTAAAAGCCTTAGTCGACAAGACCTTAACCCTGTTCGCTAAGCCACCTTTGTTCGACATCGACAGAGGCAAATGATGATTCTCTCCTGGAAACATCACAGTTGTAGCGGTGCTGATGCCAAAATCGGTGTCTAATTTCAGGTTTACGGCGAAAAGCCAGTAGGCCGCACATGCATACGAAATAGCCGAAATGATGGGGCAACTTGCAATAAAAAGCAGCAAGTAAAGAAAACGTATGCATACAAAATAGCCGAAATGATTGGCAACTCGCAATAAAAAGCAGCGAGTAAAATAAAATAAATAGCCGAAATGATTGGGCACCGCGAAAAATAGCCGAAATGATTGGGCACCGCGAAAAATAGCCGAAATGATTGGGCAATCGCGACCTTCGCGATATAAAAGCTGAAATGATAGAGCATCGCGGAAATAAAACAATAAAAATGAATGAAACTTTTGCCCTGCAGGTAAGTCCATAGTGACCCCTGTATACAATCCTTGGGCATAAACAAAAAAAAAGGAAAAGGGGACTACATTTCCCCAACGGGCTGCGTCAAAGGGAAGTCAGATCTCGACGACCACATCTACAGCCTGGATACCAACAGCGGCGTTCCTCCTCATTCCAGCAGGACATGGACGTGACATCACCAACCGGAGTCACGGCAAAGTCTTCAGCTCCAAGACTCTACGGTTCACAGATAACCTAGAGTCAGCAAATGACCTCCGTCTCGGAAACAAGTCAACCAACGACCTCCGTCGCGGAAATAAGTCAACCAACGACCTCCGTCTCGGAAACAATTCAACCAACGACCTCCGTCTCGGAAATAAGTCAACCAACGACCTCCGTCTCGGAAACAAGTCAACCAACGACCTCCGTCGCGGAAACAAGTCAACCAACGACCTCCGTCGCGGAAACAAGTCAACCAACGACCTCCGTCTCGGAAACAAGTCAACCAACGACCTCCGTCTCGGAAACAAGTCAACCAACGAGCTCCGTCGCCGAAACAAGTCAACCAACGACCTCCGTCTCGGAAACAAGTCAACCAACGACCTCCGTCGCGGAAACAAGTCAACCAACGACCCCCGTCTCGGAAACAAGTCAACCAACGAGCTTCGTCGTGGAAACAAGTCAACCAACAACCTCCGTCTCGGAAACAAGTCAACCAACGACCTCCGTCGCGGAAATAAGTCAACCAACGGCCTCCGTAGCGGAAACAAGTCAACCAACGACCTCCGTCTCGGAAACAAGTCAACCAATGACCTCCATCTCGGAAACAAGTCAACCAACGACCTCCGTCGCGGAAACAATTCAACCAACGACCTCCGTCTCGGAAACAAGTCAACCAACGACCTCCGTCGCGGAAACAAGTCAACCAACGACCTCCGTCTCAGAAACAAGTCAACCAACGAGCTCCGTCGTGGAAACAAGTCAACCAACGACCTCCGTCTCGAAAACAAGTCAACCAACGACCTCCGTCTCGGAAACAAGTCAACCAACGACCTCCGTCGCGGAAACAAGTCAACCAACGACCTCCGTCTCGGAAACAAGTCAACCAACGACCTCCGTCGCGGAAACAAGTCAACCAACGACCTCCGTCGCGGAAACAAGTCAGCCAACGACCTCCGTCTCGGAAACAAGTCAACCAATGACCTCCGACCCGGAAACAAGTCAGCCAACGACCTCCCCGTCGGAGCAATACTTCGACTCGGAAACAAGTCAACTCACCAACCACTTACGAGTCCTTTCGACTTGTAAGGGAGAAAATTCTCTTATAAGATCCTTACGACTTATAAGAGAAAACACACTTAGGAATCCTCATGATTCCTAAGGAGAAAATCCACCTACGAGATCTTTTCGATCCGTAGGGGGAAAAGTCTCTATAAGACCCTCACGGCTCATAGAGTTGAAAAGTCTTAGGAAGCAGATCTGAAACTGCGGCCTAAGCCATCGTTATCTCTTGGAGAAATCTAGATGCTTACTCTATTATCTGTTTATCAAGACAACCTGCTGATAATAAGAGAAGGGAGAAATCAAAGAAATAGTACAAGACATTGCAAAGAAAAATGTGTATCTTTATTTCTTGAATTTAATCAAGTACAAGGGGAAGCTTACAAAAGAATAAAGAATAGATACATATTATTTAAAAGAAAAATTTTACAAATACATTGATACAAAGGCAGCTACTGGGAAGGAAGTGTCTTAAATAGCTTTATCAGTTGTTCGCACACTTCCTTCCATGCCTTTTCCTGATCGGCCACCACCGCCAGTTCTGCCTCTACTTGAGCCCGCTGCTGCAAGACAGATGCAAGCTGCTCCCTAACGGCCTGATGAGCAGCCTCACGGCCTGGGGTGTCACGCTCGGCGACATCAAGCTTTCGCTTCAAGTTTAGCCTATGAGAGATGCGTTCCAGGAGGCCCTCAAAGATAGCCTTCACCTCGGCAGCGTTTGCCTCAACTTCGGCACGTAGGCGAGCAGTTTCGCTTGAAGACTCATGACACTCCTTCAGCCTTAAAGCTGCTTCTTGTTCCAAATGGCGGAAATGAGATGTGCTTTGCTCTAGCCATGCTGCCCGTTGAGTGCTCACGGCCAAAACCTCAGGGGCAGGATGCATCAACTCCAGCTGATGCAGGCGAGCCTCGATCTCTCTGCAGTGGTTAACCCAAGACGCAACGATGCCCTCGTCATGGAAATTTACGAGTATCACCAGCATCGGGTTAACCGCCGTAGTGAAGTCTGCAGCAGATGTAGGAGTCTCGACGTCGAGTTCCTCGATGTAGTCGCTCAACATGCGCAGACTATTCGCGGCGCCTTTCGAAGACGGACGTCTCAGGAAAGGGCCCGCCGGTATTATGACACGAGGCTCGAAGGGCGCCAAGACCAGAACGACAACTAAAAAAAACAAGATATGATCAGATAACAGTTCAAGAAATAAAAAAAGGAGTTATCAATGTGATAGTTGCTGTACCAGCTGCGGCAGGTGGCAAGGCTGGAAGGGCCGGTGGCACGGCCGATCTTTCACCCCCTCCTTCAATTTGTACCACTGCAGTCGGGACGAGAAAAATTTAGAAATAATTCCATCACTGAAAAAGAAAGATATCAATTGGAAACCATACTCACCAGCGCCCCCAGAGGGAGAAGCGAATTCAGATGGGAAGGAGAAGTGTGGGAGCAACACTTGATAAAGATGATCAAAAATCACTCCTGAAAAGACACAACAGTACGACTTTAGTACATAAATTATGTGGCTGAAAGACGAAACTAATAGGTTGCAAATCCATACCTTCCAACATCTTCGATGGTACAAGAGAGGGCTGAGAAGTGACCACCGCTAAGGCAGTAGTTGACGGCGCTCCCTCGAGCAATGGAGCATCGGCGCTGGCCGCACCTGCGTTAAAAAACAAGGGTAAACCTGTCAGGAAATATTGCAAGATAAAAAAAGGGGGACGGTAATCCGAAATTTACCTGATGAGCCTCCAGCCGAGACGGAGGCGTCTCCCTCCTCCATCGACATAAGTCCACCACCGTGGCCTCATCCCCAGACTCCACGGGGACCGTCGTCGTGCTCGCAAGCCCAGGAGACGGCGGAGGGCCATAGGCGGGGAGAGCTATGACCGAAGCATTGCCAGACTTTTGAGAAAGAGCGGTTGGCTCGTCCTCAGGAATCATGTCCACCTCACCCGCTACTCCCTCGGGCTCAGCTGTCACGGTTGTCTCGTCCACCGTCGCCACGAGGTCATCGGTCTCAGGCGCTCTGTCTGCTGCTAACTCGGGCTTGGCATCAACCACTTGCTCAGGCATAGTGGACGTGACCATTTCGTCAGCCACTAGGTCGGGCCCAGCAATCCCGGTTGTGTCATCCGCCATCGGCTCGGCTTTGACAAATGCCTCTCCCTCTAGCCCCTCAGGTTCGACGGTTTCCGCCTCCCCCTCGGTTGGACTTGGCCCTGTAGAACAGAATATATAAGAACCGACAGCTTCATAATTCTTACAACAAAATTCTGAAAGAAATATTACCTGAGGTGGACTTATCGTTAGCCTCCCTATTAGCGTGCACCGCCTGTCTATGAGCTGTAGACAAGGCGACCGGGGGCTCTTCTGACGGAGTATCGGCACGAGGGACGGTGCTTGGGCCCGCTCCAATGACCAAGGCAGCCCTGCGTGCCTTCGCTTCGTGCCTCAACCGCTTCCTCTCCTCCCCGGCCGTCGCGATAGACCTCTTCGACGCTTTCTTAATTAAGGTGTCGTCGTCCTCGTTTAGAGTCGCCTCCAGAGCCTTTAAGGCATCTCTCATCGGCTCTTCAAGACGGACCTCCCGCGGTAGCCCTGAGGAAGCAGGAACATCGGCAGCTGGCAGAGTCTCCGCGTCACCTGGCGGGATCGGCATTGTGGTTCCTGCGATAGAAAGGGAGAGGTTAGATCGACCATAACGCAAGGAAAATGAAAACTTGATGAATCGAAACTTACTAAGGCCTAAGGACGCTCTAAGGCGTTCCTCCTCTTGGAAAGTCTTGAGGGAAGCGGCAATGGCTTCTTCAGTGGTGATGCCTGTTGGAAGAAAAGAAGGAAAAACGTTAGTCAAAGACAATAATAAAGATATGATGCAATAAAAAAATGCGACTAGTGATTACCTGATTGCGCAAGCTCAGCTAGCCACGTGTCACGCCTCGCCAACCGCTCTGAAGCTACGATGGCGGCCTCCAAGTCTGTGTCATCCGGCGGCATGACTAATCCCCTATTAGTCCCATATTCACTCAGGCCCTCACCATAGGGAGCGTGGGGTTCCTGACCGAACGCGACGTCAGCGGCGAAGAGCGACTTCTTTTTCTTCTTCTGCCCACTAACCCTAGGTGCACCCGGGATCGACTTGCGCTTTGCAGGCACCTTGGGGCGGCGGGTCCCGATGTCCGCACCCACACCAGACTCTGGCGAGGCTACAACCACTGTCTCCACTGGAGCACAGGGTGCTGGTGGTGCATCCGCAATATCGGGAAGCGGCAATCCGCGTGGAGGACTCTGCGCACGCGGTGGTCCGGCTCTAGCATCTTTTAGAGGAGGAACTACCGGGGTCCTTGGCACTAAAGGAGCGTTGCGGTCGCTACCTGGAAGCACGCCCTTACGGTCGACCAGCAATCGCTTTTCCTCCTTCATGACTGCTCCCGTCGAATGACTGTACCATTCTGTATATACCTTGAGGAGTCGTGGGGCGCAAGCCGGCTCATTGATAAAAAAGTGGGAACCCGTATTCCGGCGCATGAAGTGATGCAGCGCGCTCTCCATCCCTTCTTCGGTAGCAGCAGGTTCCGATAGAAAGCCTCCAGTGGTACCCCTTGATTATAGCTCAGTTGTTGGGCGAAACGATGCGGGTTGTATCTCATGAAAATCGCCGCACCGTTCTGCCTAAACACCAGGAATCCCGGTCTGATAGAATATAAGTGGAGGGTCTCCCGGGCCGTCAAAACTGAGGCTCCATCTTTGAAAGTGTCTTCCAATGGCCGCACTGCAGTGGTAGATGCCTTCCCAATAGTCAACACCTTGTCGATGAAAGACACCCCGTCTCCAACGGTGTGGGGGCGAAGGAGTAAACCCTTGGCATTTCGTGGAGATGGAGTCACAATTGATGCGCCAATCAACTGTATGATGCGATGGAAGCTGCATCTGTCATAGAACGAGAGCCTTTTGTGCATGCCGAAGACACCCGATGTGTGTTGCTCGAGCCATGATACGAAGTAGTGCATCGGGAAGATCACGTGCAGCACCCCAGGCTTATTAGCATCCGCCGCTCGACTGAGGCCATGATACAAGTGTGCCAAGCCGGCGATCCCAACGGCCACTTTTACCCCGATGGTCATCCGGTGAGCTGGGTAAAAGACAGAGGGCCGCATATGGCGAGAATGCATTGGGAGTGCAAACCAACTCAGCCATCGCCCAAGAAATCCTAAGAAGAAGGCCTCCTTATCCATCCCAGGGGCTGTAACTTCCGCAAAAGACAGGGTCGGGGAGTTAGGAAGGAAAAAACCCTTTTGGTCTATTTCTTTCGCCGGCAGGTTATCCAAACCTAAACCGAAAGGGTCATCAAGGGTGGCAAACTTGGCAGCTTCCGTCGAGAGGACGTTTGGGTGAAGGAACCGAGCGATGAAATCCTCGAAGCTAACTTCGCGACTCCCACGTTCGATGAAAAGGGCCTCATAGATGTTCAATACTTTGATCAAACTTGGGAATTGGTATTGAACAGTATTCTCCGGGGTGAGGCCCCTTACTGCCGTCTTAGCACCGAAGACATACTCGTCTGTCGAAAGCAACTCCTCATAGTGCTCCCCTATAACCGGTAAACCGGAGACCTCTGTGAATTCCTCCGGAGAAATTGACACTTCCCAGTCCATTGCAAGGAAAGTGTGAGTAGGAATGTTCCACTGCTTCAAGAAAGCCTTGAACCACCAGGTGGGAAGCGTGGGATACTGGAAGAGGGAGACGTAAACCACAGTGTACAATCCTAACCTTATCAACTGCGACTTCTTTGCCGACAGGATATAGTGAGCCCACAGCAGATAGCCGATCGGTTGGCGGGGGATCAGACCTATGTTATATGATTGCCCCCAAGATCGCGCCTCGCCTTGACAGATACGACGTCCCAGGATATCCAAAACCATAGGACGCTGGACAGGAATCACATCTATGGCAGGATGAAGAAAGCCCTTCGAGGTCCAATCAACCATCTCCACGGCATACTGCACCGGGGGTGGGCTGGCATAATGAATCACCGTAATGGGTTCTGATGGTACTGCGCACGTGAACCTCCGTCGACCCATGATAATCTGATTGTACCATGACCCCCAAAGGTGGAAACTCTTATATTTCGGGTCGTGGTCCCTGATCATTGCTAGGACTTCGCGGTCCAAGGGCGCTTCAGGAAACCCTTCTTCCGAACGAGCGAACGGGAATGAAGTATCGAAAGACATAGTCACTGCAAGGGAACAAAATTAGCCGTTAGTGTTGTAATTCCAACGCTTGGCGTTTAAAAAAATTTAAATAATTAATTAATTAAATTAAAGATTAATTAAAATTAAATTAAAATTAATTACACCACACAACAGTGCAGTGGGTAGGAGACCAAAAGGGGACCCACAAAATCTGGATGACAATACGTCAGTTAATAAGAAAACCCCATCATTGGATGAGATTGTCAGTTAATCCCCAAGAGAATATTCCCATTAATAATAAAAAAATCCCTAGAGACAAGGAGAAAATCTCCTCTTTCAGAGCAAAACTCTGTCACGGAGTGACACTTGTCAAACTCTGGTCTCAAGGGAATAAGATTCTTTAAAAGACCCTAGCTCTGTAATAATGATAAAATAATTCAACAAAGAAAGAAAATTAATTAATTCATAAAAAATTTTAAAGTTCTGGGATCTTAAAGATCCACATATAAAAAAAAAACTCTTAAGAGTTCATCATCAGAAGATCAAAAGATCTATATTCTATCAATAAGCAAAACTCTGTTCATGGGTTAAGAAACCCTGAAACAAATTCTTGAGAGCAAAGCTCTGTTTTTGAAACCCCAAAGGGGATTTCTTTAGATCAAAAGATCTATGAGAGCAAGGCTCTGTTGGTTAAGATTGATTTAAATTAATTTAAATTAATTTTAACTAAAGTTTTCTAACTTTGGAAATGAGAGCAAAGCTCTAGAGTCTGGAAGCAAGAGCAAAGCTCTAAAGTTCTTAAGCAAGAGCAAAGCTCTGAAAATCAAAATCTTGGAAAATGGTGAAGATTTTCTAAGGGCCAGGGGTCCTATTTATAAGGCGCTTGTGCCCCTTCAACTCCTGAGTTGATCCAATGGCCAGGATCTTGCCACCGCTGCACTCACGTGCGCGCTACGTGAGCGCAACGGTGGGGGGGCATTTGTTTCCTCCAATCAGAGCAAAGCTCTGTTTGAATTTCAAAATTCAAAATTCGAAGCAACGCTTCAAATTTTTTGTGCTGCGCGGAACGCACCACATGTCAAAAGCTGATACGGCAGCGCAGCGCCCAAGGCAGCGCCCCCAATCAGAGCAAGGCTCTATTTAAAACAAAATTAAAGAAAGTAACGCTTCAGTTGCGCAAGCGCTGCGCTGCGTGACACGTGTCAGCGCTGCGCTGCGCGACACGTGTCAGCGCAGTTGCGCAAGCGCTGCGTTGCGCGACACATGTCAGCACAGTTGCACAAGCACTGCGCGACACGTGTCAGCGCAAACGCAGTTGCGCTGTGCCGTGCGCTGCGCGACACGTGTCAGCGCAGTTGCGCGATCGCAGTTGCGCTGCGCTCTGCGCTGCTTGACACGTGCCACGCGCTAGGGCGTTTGCGCCAAACAGAATTAAATTCGAGTAAGATTCTTCTGTTCTTGTTAAAACAAGAAGATTGCCTTCTGTAAAACAGAAGCCTTTGGATCAAAAATCCAACGGTGGGGAAAATTCCCCAAATCACTCAGAGAAAGATCTCTTTAACAAATTTAACAAATTTATGTGCACTATATAAAGGCCCCTAGACCCCAAATCAACATCATGAACATTGTGAGAGATCAAGAGCCTCGAAAACAAAGAGAACTCTGAAGAAAGTTCAAGGAAAAGGTAAAAACCTTCACAAAACAGAAGAATTTCTTCTAATAGATCATTGATATAAGAACAAGATCAAGGACCTTCAAATAATAATAAGTGCTTTGCACTTTTTTATGAACCACTGGTTCTCTGAAAACAAGAAAAATAAGAAAAACTTGTTTTCTTTGATCTAAATTAGATCAAGAAATCAAACAGTGCCTTGCACTTTTTTATGAACCATTGGTTCTGGAATCTTAAAGATTCTTAAGATCATTGAAATAGTGCCTTGCACTTGCAAAAACTGCACTGTTGCGCTCCTGGATTGGCGCAAGCCACCAGGGAGCGCCACGTGTCAGCATCTGAATCACTTGCGCTAAGCGCTTTTAAGAAAGAGTTTTGCTCTCTGAAATTGGCGCAACTCACCAGAGCGCGCCACGTGTCAGTAGTGCAAGCGCAGCGCACTGCGCTTGCGTGACACGTGTCATTACCACAGGTGCTTGCGCTCAGTAATTGGCGTAAAGCGCCTGACAAATGCAATGCATTGTTTACTAAAGGGCCAGGCCCAAATCAAAAAGGCCTAATAGGCCAAAATAAATTGCAATGCAATAAAAGGGCAGAGCCCAAACAAAATTGATGCTCTGCATCATTTATAAAAGGGCAGAGCCCAAACAAAATAAAATGCAGAGCCCAAACAAGGGTCTGTCAGACCAGAACAGATGCTGTGCATCATTTAAAAGGGGCAGAGCCCAAATAAAGGTCCAACAGAGACCAAGTTTAATGCTATGCACTATTAAACATGGGTAAAGCCCTATCACAGGTCTAATAGGCCAAAAATAAGAAATAAACTGGACTTAGCCCAATCATGGCCGTAAGTCCTCAAATTAAATTGATTGAGCACAGCTGCTCTCTTAAATCAATTTACATCCGGTTTGAGGGTACATCTCCAAACTCCTTTGACTCCTATCGTTGTAATCCTTCAACAACGTCAGAGAGGTGACGGGTCCCGACAACCATACATCAATACGGACTGTGGGGTCCTTAAACCCGCGGACTTATGCGTTGTGGGGTCCTTAAACCCGCGAACTTATGCGTCCTTAAACTAAGACAAGGACTGTGGGGTCCTTAAACCCGCGGACTTAAGCGTCCTTAAACTATCGATGGACCGCAATGTCCTTAAAGTACCTTATGGACGACCACGTTCCTAAACTGGAAATGGATCTAGACGATCCCGTTAAGTTGATCTTGGTCTCAAATCAGACTAACGTATCCTTAACGAACGTTTAAGTTGATCTTAGCCTCAAATATGGCTAACGTATCCTTAAACCAAAACCCAAAACCCAAATCTAAGAAAATACAGATTTGGACTAATCCACGTCCTACGGGCGACGAAATAAATAGTCTCCGTATACAATCCACGGGCAACCACAAACAAAACAAACACACACGACACGAAGTGAAATTCTGGAGAAGGAGAAAGTGGCTACCGTGATGCAGTAGCGTAATTAACTGCAGGGGCTTACGCCTGCAGGGAAGAGCGTCCCCAGAATCAAAAACCCCTCATGTGAGGGGGAATCTGACGAAGTCTGCTACATCGGCCGCATCCGTTACATCGGCCGTATCTGTCTAAACCTCCGATACACGGTGCCATAAATCAACTTGGCATCTTCGGAGAGGTAGACGGATAAAACCATTTAGCATCTGCCCCGAATCTCAGGCAAGACGTCCTAATGTCTCGGCCGCCGTTCAGAGGGGAACATGAGTATCGCACTGTTTCATATCTGCGCATTTCGTTGATACACACTCCATACCACATGAACCATTAACCAAGGGTTGGGAAATACATACGGGTAATGGCGTGATAGTATCTAGTCGAGAATGTAGATCATGTCCGGTTGTAGTGTGTGGCAGGGAATTCTATGCGAATTTCCTTTTGATCGGGACATGCAGGTATGACGCAATTCTCGGGATGGATTGGATGAGTACCTTTCATGCAATTATTGATTGCCGAGCAAGGAATGTGATCTTCCGCATTCCCAACCACCCGGAGTTTATTTTTGAAGGCGAGAGCGAATCTTTGGAGCCAGCCAAGTATAGAGCCAAGCTAAAGGAGCTGACAGCTATGGAGATTGATGAGAGCCCAGGCCCAGAGATTGTTCAGGATTTTCTGGACGTGTTTCCTGAAGGTTTACCAGGTCTACCACCTCCATGCGTCTTGGAATTCTCGATCGATTTGACTCCAGGTACAGCACCCGTTTCCAAGGCCCCGTACAGAATGGCACCGGTTGAGTTGGCAGAATTGAAGAAGCAAATTGAAGAAATCCTGGAGAAGGGATTTATTCGGCCAAGCGTTTCACCGTGGGGCGCACCAGTTCTGTTTGTGAAGAAGAAGGATGGATCGCTGCGGATGTGTATAGACTATCGGGAGCTGAACAAAGTCATAATAAAGAACAAGTACCCAATCCTGCGCATCGATGACTTATTCGATCAATTAAGTGGGGCCTAAGTATTTTCGAAGTTGGATCTCCGTTTTGGATATCATCAAATCAGAGTAGCGGCCGAGGATATATGCAAAACGGCTTTCCGGACCCGATACGGACATTATGAGTTCCTCGTGATGCCGTTCGGCGTTACCAACGCTCCAGCGATATTCATGGATTTGATGAACAGGGTGTTTGCGAAGTACTTGGACACGTTTGTCGTTGTATTTATCGATGACATACTAGTCTACTCGAAGGCCCGGGAGGAGCATGTCGAGCATTTGCGCACGGTTTTACAAATTCTTCGGGAAGAGAAGCTGTATGCAAAATTGAGCAAGTGTGAATTCTGGCTCGACAAGGTTCAGTTCTTAAGACACATTGTTTCGGGCGAAGGCATCTCATTGGACCCGACAAAGATAGAATCTGTCATAGATTAGCCAACGCTGAAATCAGTGGTCGAGATCAGAAGCTTTCTGGGATTGGCAGGATATTATCGGAGGTTCGTCCAAGACTTTTCAAGGATTGCTGAACCGCCGACGAGGCTGACACGGAAGGATGTACCGTTTGCGTGGACAGAGGAGTGTACTCAGGCATTTGACACACTGAAGCAGAAGTTAACCACGACGCCCATTCTTATAGTACCAGATGATTCCGGTGGTTTGGTGATACATAGTGATGCCTCTGAGAAGGGATTAGGCTGTGTTCTGATGCAGCACGGTCGAGTGGTTGTTTACGCCTCTCAACAGCTGAGAAATCACGAGAGGAACTACCTTACGCATGACTTGGAGTTAGCTGCAGTAGTTTTTGCGTTGAAAATTTTGAGGCACTATCTATTGGACGAGAAGGTGGAGGTGTACACGGATCATAAAAGTCTGAAGTACGTCTTCACTCAGAAAGAACTAAACATGAGGCAGCGCTGATGGCTAGAACTGATGGTGGATTACGACTTGGACCTTTAATATCACCCAGGGAAAGTAAATGTTGTACCAGATGCTCTCAGTCGCAAGCCAGCGGTCATGATGTTGACCAGTCAGAAGAGCATCATTGAGGATTTTCAGATACTCGAGCTTGAAGTCGTCACACCGAGCGCAATCAGACAATTTTGGCAACTACATGTGCAGTATTCCCTCGTGGATCACATCAAGGATGCACAAGCGGATGATCCTCGATTGCAAAAGTTCAGAGCGCAAGTAGAAGCCGGGCTGAGAACGGACTTAATCATACATGAAGACGGTTCTCTGAGATTCGGTAGCAGACTCTGCGTACCCAAAGGGGATGTTCGGGAAGAGGTACTGGCTGAGGCGCATAGTTCAGCTTATTCTGTGCATCCGGGAGGTACAAAGATGCATTGAGATCTCAAGCAGCATTTTTGGTGGAACGGGATGAAGCGAGAAATTGCGCGGTTCATATCCAGGTGCTTGGTTTGCAAGCAAGTGAAAGCGGAACATCAGAGGACAATAGGACTGTTACAACCGCTTCCGATACCAGAATGGAAGTGGGTGCACATTACTATGGATTTCGTGACGGCCTTGCCACGGAGCCCTAGGGGCAACGACGCCTTTTGGGTTATCTTCGACCGCCTCACGAAAGCTGCACACTTCTTACCATTCCGAGTGGGACAGTCAACAGAGTCACTGGCAGAGATATACATGTAGGAGATAGTACGACTTCACGGAGTTCCGATCAGCATTGTGTCAGATCGAGACACCAGATTTGTTTCGCACTTCTGGAGGAGCTTACAGGAGAGTTTGGGTACCCGCCCCAAGTTCAGTACAGCTTATCACCCGCAGACGGACGGACAATCCGAGCATACGATTCAGACGCTCGAGGATATGTTGAGAGCCTGCATGTTGGATTTTCAGGGTTCCTGGGAAGATCATCTGTATCTAGTCGAGTTTTCTTATAACAACAGTTATCAGGCTAGCATCCAGATGGCTCCCTTCGAAGCACTTTACGGGCGGAAGTGTCGATCCCCAGTTTGTTGGGATGATGTGGGAGAACGAAGATTACTGGGTCCCGAGCTTATTGTCCAGACAGTCGACAAGGTCCAAATGATCAGACAGCGTATTAAGACGGCTCAGGATCGACAGAAGAGTTGGGCGGATACTAGCAGGAGAGCACAAGAATTTAAAGTCGGAGATCACGTGTTCCTGAAGATTTCCCCTACCCGTGGAGTTATCAGGTTTGGAGGTTGGAGAAGCTCAGTCCCCGCTTCATCGGACCTTTTGAGGTCCTAGAGCGAGTAAGAGAGGTGGCCTATCGACTCGCCTTGCCTCTATTGCTAGCTGGTGTGCACAATACCTTCTACATATCTCAGTTGCGGCGTTATGTTCGGGATGAGAGCCATGTTCTGGACTATTCGGAGTTAGCTTTGGGTACCGATCTATCTTACGAGGAGCAGCCCACCACCATCCTCGACCACAGAGAGAAAGTGCTAAAGAATAAAGCCGTTCCGTTAGTCCGAGTGTCTTGGGGCGGTCGTTCCCCAGGAGAATCTACCTGGGAGCGGGAGGAAGATATCCGTGCACGTTTTCTACATCTCTTTGTTTAGTACTGTTATTTCGTTGCCTCTTTCAAATTTCGAGGACGAAATTTTTGTAAGGGGGGCATGATGTAAATCTCCGTTCCCATCAATAGAATCTTCTATAGTTTTCCTTGTCCCTCGAGTGTTATCCTATTTTTCTCGTATTATTTTGTGTGAAGATTAGTCGCTTAGGTTTCAATATTTAATTTTTCCAAAACAAAATATATATGCTAAAACCCAAAACCTTTAAACCCCAGCCCAAACAAATTAATTAAAACTAAATAAACACATGTAAAACCCCAGCCTAAGAAAACTAAAACTAAATATAAATTAAACAATTTATTTAAACATAATTCCTCAGCCCACACTCCCCACCGGCCCAATCCCTAACCCAACACCCTTACCCGCACTCGCGCCGACCCGACCCGACCCAACTCTTCTCCTTCCCCACTCGTTCTAATTCATTTCCCGCTCGTTTTTCCTTCACTCCCCACGTCGCCAACGCCCCCGCTCGCGCCCCACGTTTCCACGCTCGTCGTCCACGACCGCGCACCCCTCGAGCTCCTCAAGCTCTCCTCGTTTCTAACTCGCTTCTCCTCACATTCTCGATCTCTCGTTCTCACTCCTCTCCTTTCTCCAAAACTCCAAGCTTCGAGCACTCACCCATGACGACGACGAAGATGACTAAACTACCTCGTCTTCCCTCCCTTGTTCTTATCCTCAGAACTCGAACCCCCACCTCGCCTGCACAACCCTATTCCTCCATCAACCGAGCTCAATTTTCCAACCCTAACCCTCACTGCACCACCTCGGCCACCACCTGCACCCTCCTCGCCGATGAGCTCCCTACTGCCCCATCGACCTCTGCATCCTCTGCATCACCATCACCTCCTCCAAAACCCACACCAAACTCCTCGCCACCAAGCTCCAAACCCTACACACGATCCCCGCTGTGCCCATCGCCGGAGCGACCACAGCCGACCATTGCCGACCCCAACATGCTCCAGGAGATCCACAGCACCCCACTCCGCTTCCAGTGATCGCGAGCCATCCCCGGGCAACTTCGACGACGAGCCCAAACGCGAGCCGAGGCCGTGAAGCCAAACCGTACCGTTCATCGCGCGTTCGTACCGTTTCCGCTGCCGTGCGTCGCCAAAGCGTCTCCATGCAAGTACCCTACTTGCTACATGCTAGATTATCCTGTTATAAATCAAAATCGTATTAATCCCGTGTTTATAATTCGTGAAACTTTGTATGACACAAGTGTTTGATGCAAAACCCGAACGAAAAACTTCCATTAAACTGACGGAACTTGATCTTATATACTGGCCCGTGTGGTAATAAAAATTGTGGTGAAATTTGACTGGAAAATTTAATCGTTACTGATTTGAACGATCACCCCCAATTACACCCGTTAAAACTGAAAACTTCGCGTGTCTGAAACTTGTTAAAATCATAATTAATTGTGTACACATTGAAACGATGCGTTCGAGGGCTCGAATCGAAACCAACTCGACGACCTAGAACCCCATAAAAGTTTTACATTGTTTCCATAATGAAAATATGACGGAAACTAGTTCGGAGTACGGCTCTGGACTGCAGTCCAGAGCAACTCTGGCTGTTGATTTCTATCTCGTAATGCTTACCCCTTTTTTACCTGAACTTGTACATTGCGGAACCCTATACTTTATTGAAGATGAAACTGTTAATAAAATGACGCAAGTTATTTCACCCCTTTTTATCGTCGTTTACTATTTAAACTGCAATTTAAAAGAACATGACGTATAGCAGTTCCAAATAGAAACAGAACTGATACCCTAGTGTTGAACAGTGCATAACTTCTGACGTAGAGAGGCGATTGAGAATCTGTCTAGTGCGTTAGAAACCCTATTAAAAACCCTAAATTTCATATAACTGTAGAGTCGCTAAATTCTGATCCCAACAGGGTGAAAATCGTGCCGCGAAACGGACGTTTAGTTCAGAAACTGAATTTCCTGCAGCGAGCACTTAAATTGAAACGGCTGTAACTTGCAAACCCGAAATCCGATTGCACTGAAACAAATTTTTCTGAACTTCCGACAGAGTATACTTGTTACCGTATTTGGATCATTTCACTGAATTCTGAACCTATGATTTACTGCAATTTTTATAAGCTCATGAGGTGCATAATAGTTCATATTACACATGACTCGTTAACTGCATATAGGCACATATACTACCCGATTGCCACCCCTATAGTGATAATGCGCGTTATTATTTAGTGTACAATGCATTATCGTGCGTGAATGATATTGGTTTAGGAGTGTCAAGTACGCCAATGGAAAAGTGAGTGATTCGTGACAGTGGATAATACAGTGAACAGTGACAAAACCGTGTTATTGGTGCATACTTGTACACGACTAAATCATAATCATCAATAGTGTAAACCTGGGGAAAAGAGAAATCGAAGTGGAAAGAGCATCGTATTTAGCGAGGACCGTGATTTAGAGGATGATCATTCGAACAGCGACTCTTATATATATTAGGTAGGATCTAGCGATCTGGCTGACAGGGTTATGTCCCGGGCGTGTGGGCTGTTGTCTCGGGTATGTACAAGACCCTCGTTAAACATGATCCTCCTTTCAAATATGACTTAGAGACTGATAGGGACACAGATCATACTTTGCATCATTTAGTGACATAGTGATTATCTGCATTTTACTTCCACTGTTATTGACTTATTTTCCTGTTTCATGTCATTATTATAATATTGCTATCACGTCGCTCTGACGACCTGAGTATGCATGCTCAGAACTCAAGGAAGAACCAGCGCAGGAGTCGGATTTACCCTTCGAGCTTGCGGAGATCTAGTTGAGAGTACATCTTTCTTCTTTTCTGCTTTCCCTAAAGAGACCTTGTATTCGAACTTGGTTAGTAGCTCTTTTCTTGTTTATTTGTAAATTGTGAACATGAAAGTTGATGTAATAATTTAGTGATGTATTTCCTTTACTTCTGTGCTTTGTTTACTGATTACCATGTAATGCTAGAAGCCGAAGTGTGACTACGGCGGGATTATTCCTTGACCGTAGGAGCATGGCTGGCCTAGTCATCCCTCGTTTTCCGTATTTTGGGAAGCGGGGCGTGACACAGAGCATCTTCTTCTTCATCGAAATCATGTATAACGTAGCAGCCATGGAATCGCTCGCATTTCTTGGATTGAACATATCCAAGCCCGATCGTTTCCATTCTCCCGTTGGGCAATTTTCGCTGAGTTCCGGGGACGTTCCAGATCCTGTAGTAGAACTGAGCTTGTCGAGCAGTCTATTTGAAGGGTACGCCTTGGCGCTTTAACAGCCTTTTTAATTCTTTCGTGTAGTATCTGGGCAGACGGATGGGCTCGAGCCTGTCAAGTGTAGAATCGGCACTGATTGATCTCAAAAACTATCTATAACCGCAATCAAGAACGGTGTCGCTTTGCAGCTAGCCGGTGAGTACGGGTCGGTCCACAGGGATGTTGTGAATTTCCTAGTCGCTCTTACGAGTTAATTACGAACGGTGTGAATGGATTAATTAAATCTAAAAACTAAATTAATCTAGGGCAATTGAATTAAAGATCTAACTATCTAACTAGGGCAAGAAATTAAATTTATACTAGGGCAGAGAATGAAAAATTACCTAGGGCAAGAATTGAAATTAATTACTTACTTTACAGATGGCTCTCTCCAAACATCAACACAAGACTTGTCAGATCAGAATTTCTGAAATGAAAAGAGGCATCGATGCTCTCCAAAAGAAATCTAAATTTTATTGATAAAAAGAGGCACAGGGAGGCATAGCCTTTACAATGATTTAGAGTTCCTATTTATAGAGGATAGGAAACCCTAGGTTACAATTGATTCGCATGTCTACATTTACCAAAATATCCTTAGGAAGACCTAGTCAAAGTAGACTCCAAGTTTTGGTAAAATTTTATGTCTCTGTCTTTTTAAAAGGAAGTATTGGGCCTTGAAATTTCCTTTGTGGGCTCTTCTGTCTTTGGGCTTCTTTATTATTTGGTTCTTTTATTAAAATAGCTTCTATGTTTCTTCCAGATCTCCAGTGAATAATTATGGTGGACTTTTAACCGTTCGCTTTGTAATCTTGGACCTTGCAGTGCCTTGTACTTTGTGAATTTTATCTTTGATGCAGGCTTGATCAAGAGTCTTCTGTTTATTGGTCAAAGTCCACTTTTGCATCGTCTTTTCATCGTTTTCACATTTTTCTGTCCAAGAACCTGTAACCTGTAATATGTAGCAGACATGCGTCAAAAGCACCTGTTTAATTGTAAAATATATAAGAATGGGGAATATAATAATACAATATTATGATATGAACAAATACCCCCTATCTTATCTTTTGCTCGTCCTCGAGCAAACTTATTTTTTATTCTCGATAAAAACCTAACCGCACTTTCGCAGGGAAACGCGATTGCACTGAGCTCGTGCAATAAGCCGTTAAACCTCTAGGTGTCCCTAGTAGGAAGAGTGTTGTCTCTTGAGGGTTTTCAGCGGATATTACCCACAAAATCCTATCAATTTGGCTTTTCGACTTTAATTCTCCAATTAGATTTTTTAACAAGGAATTCTATTATCGTCGACCTGTAAATTATCCACCCATATTTTTCACACTTCCTCATCATTTAACTTAAGATTATATATGTTCTGCAGACCTACTTAGGTTTCGGCATTTCTTAAGTTTTCCTTCTAGGGTTCCATCTCCACTTAGGAATTTTTATCAACTCTTACTAAAGATACAAGTTCTATTCTTCACTCCTTTCTCTCATCTAAACTCCAATCACATATCCCCACGTGTGTGTATAAATCACCCCTACACTTGGAAATTCAAATCAAGCAATCATACTCTTGTCCGTTGTCCAAAGTACTTATTAATTGGTGAATTTTAATGAATTTTGCTTACACATCCTTCATACGATCGTTAATACTTCTTGAGGTACCAACAACCGATTACAAGATGTGTTTGCACATTAAAGCGTAATTTCTAGTCTTGCAACACCCAAGGCTTTAGCAGTGACTCCCAAACCAGTTGGTCTAAGGCACTAGGTGATGAAGCACCCTTGCTAAATATTTTTCTATTGTTTTTTAGCCTTAAGTAATCACAAAAACCAGTGTTCATTTTTTTTCTTTATTCACACTTGTAATTTTTTATTTTCTTCGCACTAAGGACTTTAGACAAGAGCATTTAAAGGTCTCTTCTACTATTCCAAGTTTCAAGGTGCGTGATTGTGCAAATTGTAGGGTATACATTTTCAGAATCTAGACTTAAACTAGGAATTATTTTTCAAACTTATACTATAGTAAAAATATCAATACTTTTCCTTTGCTTTGACTTAGCCCAAGAAGTGAACTCAAAATTTGCCTATTTCTAAATAAACTACAAAGACATATACTTTCTACCGTTAAACTTTAAGGAAGGTTATTTTTAGGGTTTTTAATTCACTAAGTCTAAGATTTAGTTGTTCCTAGCCAGTTAACCTATCTGTCAAACTCAAGTCAAATAAGCCAAAATTGAATACATTAATTTTTTTAATTTTTGAAAATTTTCAATTTCTATGGGTTTTCAAAATAAGTATGCAAATGCAAAAATATACACATGAATGCGAAGGAAGAAAACATACCGAGCATACCCCCAAACTTAAACTTGACAGTGTCCTCTCTGTCATGCAACACCAAGAGGGTCAAAATGTCGGCACTCCCCTGTTTATTTATTTACAAGTTATTTTTTTGTTTTTTTTTATTATAAAAGAAAACAAAAAATATATATACATATATACAATAAGGTCCTCCCCAAACTAAGCAAGGCCTTACATATGCCAAAGGTTAGCACCAACCATTCAAAAATCTTATCGTGGTAATGGTCGAGTTGGTGAAATAATGGAGTGGAAAGAAAAGAAATGAGAAGCACACGCGACCGTGTGGGAAGAAAGGTAGAATATGGTCTCGGTGGGGGAGAAGAATGGCGGAAAAGAGAAAGAAGGGTAGCACGATCTTGAGGGTGTAAATTGAGGGAAGAAATTAGCGCAATTTGTGATGACCGATGTGTTAAAAACGATTGTGCTATTCTATCAACCCGTCAAGAAATGGGGTCAAATTCCTCAAGATTCGCATGAAAACATGGGTATGTCGAACTTGGTATAGGAGATGAAAGCGTAACGGTCTCTTGCACGGTCGGAACGATGGGAAGGACAAAAGGGAGTGACTTAGGGATAGTCGCATTCTCACCGTAGTAAATTGTCTCGAACTTGAAAGATTCCAGTAATGGTTCGAAACGACTGTAAGCAATCGATTTCAGATGGTTCAACTAACTCATCTGAAAATTCAAAGGACTCAAACTCAGGCGGTGAGTCATCAATATCATCCGAAAAAGTCAAACACTCGTAAGTGTTATCGGCTGTGAGAACTGTGTCAGATTCAAAGGAAATTTTTCAAGCTCACAGTCTTCAAGCGTGATCTTGTGCGTGGTCGGAACGATGGAAAGGAGGGAAGGTGATATAACAGTTAAAGCTTCAGGAGGATGAATTGGAAAATCCGACACATCAAACAAAAATGGCTCAACCTCAATATTTTCTTCATAATCCTCCTCAATACTATCCTCATAATTCTCCTCAATAGTTAGTTTATCCATGCCATTATCATCCAAATAAAGACGCATATGAAGTTCGGGAGAAACATTTAATGACTCGGGATGATGAATTGGACATAAAATTTCAATCAAATCGACGGGTTCATCATCCAAAATATTCACGACGTCTATATCCTCAATCAAGTGAAAATCAATATTTTCTGACACCTCATCAAAAGCATAGATATTTATCGATTCGGGTTCTAGATTGGAGGTGTAAAGATCGAAAGGATTAAGTGTAGTTTCACTCGAAAGGGGTTCTTCACAATCTGGCAAATCAAGCACTACAAAATCACACAACTCGTTTTTATTTTCAACTGGTGAACTATTTGGGACAATCGATGGAAAACAGGAGTTGTGGGATTCAATTGGGTATGGGTAGGTTTGATTTGGAAATATGTAGAACTCACCCTCTCCACTCAAATTCTCACTCTGTCCAACCGCCTCCTCATACATTGAAGAATTTGTAGCAAGTTGGAAACTAGCTACCGGTTCACTAGGTTGTATAAGGGCGGCTACGGACGCATCCACGGTCCTAATCATTTTGTCTGTTGCTAAGATATAAGCCTCCAACGACTGTTTCAAACTAGACATGGGTTGTGAAGGGGTTTCGGTAAAAGATTCGAAATTGTTTGGATACGTGAAACTCCCAAAAGGCTGTGTAGAAGCAATGTCTAGTGCATGTGGGAAAGTCGGGTAGGACTGGTAGGAATTGGATGGTTGGATAGGAGTAGGATCAACATTTGGATAAAAAGGTGAATGGACTTGGTATTACCTATAACTGGATGTGTGGAGAGGGGTGAAAGATCGGCTACGAGATTGTGCAATGTGCTCAGCAATAGACATCGGCTTAGAAGTTACAATAGGACTTGAAAAAGTGGTATCAAAATACGAAGGTGGTGAAGGTTGACATGGTTGACACAAAGTGGGTTGCAAAGTCGAACTGTTTTTCCTAGACGCTTCTATTTGATCTTTCAAAGAAATTTGGGCACGGAGGGATCTTCCTTAAATCGACCGAAACAATTGACGTACGAGGCAAAGTTAGGTTCGGGATACCAAAGTTCGGCAAGAGATTTGTGATGTGGGGTACCCATGATAGAAGAGAGAGAAGAGAAAAAAGGTAGGTGGTGCAAGGATTTCTTAGCGGCAAAAATTTGCAAGTTGTTAAAAAAAATTTCCTTTTTCCGTTTGCTCTTTATTTGAAAAATTTTTTTAGCAAAAAGATTAAGGATATGAAAATCAGAAAAGATCACTTGCAATCAATTATTATTTTAAGCATGGCGCAACGAATCCTGCACAAGATTTGTTATTTGGAAGGGAAAAGATTTTTAAGGCGCAAATAATCCTGCAGGCAAATTTACACAAGATATATCGAGATTTACAGAGGAGAGAGACAGGAAGCTTACAGTGCAAATTTCACACGAAGAGGCAACAGGCCCGCCGCGTTTCCGCCGCGCTATGGCCCTTCAGACCGCGTTTCCGCGGTTATTTCAGAGGCTCGGTTCCCCAAAATAATTTGTGGAAGATGATGTCTCCTAACTGCCGCCCTTCCACGGCAAGAACAGTCTTATGCGGCGGATCTGCGGTTACAGAAGAGGTTCTGTTCCCAAAAAATTTTGTCTTCCTCTGGTTTGACTTTTCTCCCATGTTCAGATCTGCCGTTTTTGGTTTTGCACTCTGGATTTTTCCAGATCCGAATTTCTTTGTTGTTCCTGCAAAATTCACACAAAAATACCCTTTCCAAAAATAACAGATGATATATTTTTATATTTTTTGATTTTTCAGTTTTTACGATTTTTTTAATTTATATTAACCCGAAATTGCAAAAAGGAAATAACACGCCATCCCCGGCAACGGCGCCATTTGATTGATCTCAAAAACTATCTATAACCGCAATCAAGAACGGCGTCGCTTTGCAGCTAGCCGGTGAGTACGGGTCGGTCCACAGGGATATTGTGAATTTCCTAGTCGCTCTTACGAGTTAATTACGAACGGTGTGAATGGATTAATTAAATCTAAAAACTAAATTAATCTAGGGCAATTGAATTAAAGATCTAACTATCTAACTAGGGCAAGGAATTAAATTTATACTAGGGCAAAGAATGAAAAATTACCTAGGGCAAGAATTGAAATTAATTACTTACTTTACAGATGGCTCTCTCCAAACATCAACACAAGACTTGTCAGATCTGAATTTCTGAAATGAAAAGAGGCATCGATGCTCTCCAAAAGAAATCCAAATTTTATTGATAAAAAGAGGCACAGGGAGGCATAGCCTTTACAATGATTTAGAGTTCCTATTTATAAAGGATAGGAAACCCTATGTTACAATTGATTCGCACGTCTACATTTACCAAAATATCCTTAGGAAGTCCTAGTCAAAGTAGACTCCAAGCTTTGATAAAATTTTATGTCTCTGTCTCTTTAATAGGAAGTATTGGGCCTTGAAATTTCCTTTGTGGGCTCTTCTGTCTTTGGGCTTCCTTATTATTTGGTTCTTTTATTAAAATAGCTTCTATGTTTCTTCCAGATCTCCAGTGAATAATTACGGTGGACTTTTAACTGTTCGCTTTGTAATCTTGGACCTTGCATTGCCTTGTACTTTGTAAATTTTATCTTTGATGTAGGCTTGATCAAGAGTCTTCTGTTTGTTGGTCAAAATCCACTTTTGCATCGTATTTTCATCGTTTTCACTGTTTTTTGTCCAAGAACCTGTAACCTGTAATATGTAGCAGACATGCGTCAAAAGCACCTGTTTATTTGTAAAATATATAAGAATGGGGAATATTGTAATGCAATATTATGATATGAACATGCACCATGCAAGATTTCTTTCTGCACTTCAGTTTCCGTGGATTGATAAAAGAGGATTGCTTTTTCATCACTTCGCCTGGGAGGGACGTAGAACGTCTGCAGTTCTTGCACACTATAGGTATCAAGTGCGTCGAGGTCTTTGTAATGTTTTTGTTGAACCATGGCAATTTGCAAACTCCGCTCATCGCCAGTGAAGGCTTGCACTGATGGACGAGCCGAGAATACTGCATTGACCTCATCTTCAGAGTTGCTGCCGAAGACCAGCATAGGGGTAGACGGTCCTGGTTTGTTGTATCGGGGAGGTCTTGAGTAGACTATCTCTTCTTCCTCCTCAGTATCGCTCCCGAAGACCGGAATGGTGGTGATAGCTTTTTGCTTATCCTCAGGTTTATGGCATCTTTCCGTATCTTTGAAGTCTGGTAAGAAGTACTTTGCATCTTCATACTTTCGGACTTCGTTTATGGAGAATGGGTTCAGCTCCCCTGTCACGGTGTACTCGAGACCATCCTTGAAATACTTCATACACTGATGTTGTATAGAAGGGATAATGTTGTACTCGTGTAACCAAGACTGGCTGAGCAAAGCGTTGTAGCAAGTTTTGGCGTCAATGACGTGGAACTTGATATCAGTGACGAACAGCCCAAAGCGTAACGTCAGTATCACAGACCCGAGCGTCCGTGATGACCGGGAGTCGAACCCGAAGATGGTGATTTTGTCCCGAGCGAGGTGTTGAACGCTCATGCAAATCTCCTTCAACACGATCACATTAAGAAGGTTGAAGGAGGATCCATTGTCGACCAGGATTTTGTCTATCTTGATATCATGACAGTATCCGGTGACATACAGGGGACGGTTGTGCTCCTACGTCCCGAGGTGGAGGTCTTCATCACCGAAAGTGACGTCAGCAGTGTGCAATTCTTCCAGTTCGTCCTTCATCTTTTCTTCGGCAAGGAAAGCTTGGAACTGCTCGGGCTCTTGTAGTGTCTTGATCAAAGAATTTCTCGCCTCTTTAGATAGCTGAAGGGCATCGAGAACGCTTAGCTGCGAGGGTATCTTTCTCAGGTGTGACAGAACATTGAAATCCACCTTGTTTTTCTTGGACAGGTCTTTGGTTATGAGCTCTTCGACGACTTGATCATCGAGGGCGACATCCTCAGGGACTTTTTCCTTCCCTTTATCTTTTCTATCCAATCCCCTGTTTGCGAGTTCGAGATTCTTTTCGGGTAGCATGCGATTGCGCAGCTGGATGTTCTCGCAGGTCTTCGTCTTTTTTGCATCAGAAATGAATTCCTTGAAGAGAGGGCCGAGGGCTATTTCTTCATCAGAATCACTCTCGAAGGTGAGAACTTGCGATCCTCCGGAATTAACCATGTGACATTCATCAGTAGTTCTTTTATGTTCTTCTGTCGTGTTTCTCTGTTCCCGACGAGCCTTGCGCTTCATTCGCTGAACGTGTTGTCGGTAAGCAACGTATCCCTGCTACCAGTTTTTAAAGGCCATGCACTCTTCGGTAGGGTGTGTAATCCTCTGATGGTATAAGCAGAAGTTAGGATGTACGTCTGATTCATCAAGATGTATACCGCCAGGAGAATTTCCTCTGAAAGAGAGCAACTTCATTCCCATTGACAGGGTTCTAGCGAATCGTTTCCTTGTATTAAGTTTGCTTTTGTCTGCGGCGGACATGCTTCGATCTAGTTGGAGTGCTTCAACCTTTTCATTCAGTCGCCGGCGTTTGGTTTTTTTGAATATAACCAGTTCACGCTCTCGATTGGCTTTGCTTTTCTGACGCGTCTCGTTCAGGAATACGTCAATCATCTCGTCTGAAGGTCCTAGGAGTTCCGGTTGGGGATCTGCCCCCAGTTTCTCTGCATCAGGAGCTTCTTCGTTTGGTAACGCCGAACGAGAGATCATGTGGCAACTTGCCACATAATCCTCAGATTCTTCTAACGAGTCATCTATCGTTATTATCGCTATCTCCGCTCTCAAGGATATTGTTGAGAAATTTTTGGAGTGTGACCGGGGTTCGCGTCTTCTGGTTATATTCCTCCAGCGTATAAATATGCATTTGTAGTTCCGTGCGCTTGTCGTCAGGCTTCACGGGCTTTTTGGTCTTCTTCTTCTTCTTCGAAGACTTTAACGGCTGGGCCTTAGCATTTTGATTATCGCTACCTATTCTTGGAGTCAGGCGCGGCTTCATCATTTCCTCAATGATCTCGGGTTCCGGCGGACTTTTCCACTGATTGCCGGGCATGTTTGGAGATCTTTCACCATTCTTTTCGTCTTAGCTGAAAGGGCCACCTCCCATGGGGCTTCCTCTATAAATGAGCATGATTCCTCCGACGTATCTACCTTTTTAGGAGCGTGCGGCTGAGGCGGGCTTACTTTCCAATTCTCGGACAGCCCAAATTTGCCTTACTGGTACTGGTCCTCAATCCAGCCTTTGAAGATGAAGCAATCTTCGATTGGATGGCCTACTACTCGGTGATAGGGGCAATAATTGGGATTGTTGACATCGCCGGGCAGCAATGGACCTCTCGGATCCGGCAGATTGATGAGCCTGTTGCATATCGCCAGTTCGAACAATCTCTTCGTTTTCTCCCGCGGAAACGAGTAAGGACGTCTTAACTTTTCGTTGATAAATCATTGTCTGTCATTTTGGCGATCAGCTGGTTTTGGACCACACGGCTATTGCTGAGCATTGGCGACGAAAGTCGCTTTCCCTTTCCCCTTTTCATTCCGAGGCTCCATTTTTGAAGAGGAAGGGCTATGGCCCATCTGGTCCATTTGGGCCAGCTTGTCGATCAAGGCCTGGAAAGTGGTCGGCTTGAAGAACATCATGAATTGGGATATGGTCGCCTGCGGATTGAGGGTTCTAACAAACATGCCTACTGCAGGAGCTTCTTCTATGCGTTGTTTGCACTTCGACCATAGATTCCGCCACCGTATCGCGTACTGCACCCATGTTTCGCCTGGCTTTACTCTGGCGTTAATTAATACGGTGATCGGGGTGCGCTCGCTGGCGCTTGCGAACCTTTGTGTGAACAGTAACTTCATTTCTACAAATGTCTTAACGGAGTCGTTTGGAAGCTCGGAGTACCATTCAAATGCTGTCTCCGACAAGCTGGCAACAAACTGGCGATAGTTTGTCGTCACCTCCTGTTTTGCCGCACAAAGCTTTAAATTGAGCAACGTGTTGGTGTGGGTTCCCCGTCCCCTTATATACGTGGAATTTAGGGATCGTATATCCTGGCGGGTACTTTACTTGATCGTACCAACCAGGATAGGGTCGTCCAGTTTTAACAATTTGGCCAGCCGCTTCATTCGCCTGATGAGCTCATATCTGTTGAGCGATATAGTCATCCAAGGCGGTTTTGGAAATGGTCTCTTCCTTGGCTGCTGAACAAGCCGGAAGAGGGTTCAATGTCTCTCCCCTATCGTCTTCAAGGATAATCGGAGGGTCTTCAGCTGGAGGATCCGGTTGTAACATCATCCCGACCATGTCTTGGAATAAAAGCGCCATTCGTTTTATATTGGCAGCTTGTTCCGCCGCCTCTTTATCTTTATTCTCGAGGATTCTGCGGAGGAACTCAGCATTGGTTTCTTGTTCATGACGCTGTTCTGACGACGTCTCCGGGATTTCTTTTGGCCCAGTGAGTGCGGCCATCTATGTTAACATTTCCTGAAGCTTCTGTTGTTGGTCCTGAGCTTTTGTTACCGATCGGGTGAGTGGTCGATGACCTGGGAAGATACGGCTATCCTCTTTTCCGGATGCCATATAAACAGTGTGCACCATCATGCCCCTAGACTTGGCTTGTTCGGATTCAGTGCCTTTCATCCCAGACACGGGGATTTTCTTCGGCCTTCTTTTTTTGTGAGCGGTCGAAGTTGAGAGGGCCGTTGCAGCGGGCACCCAAGTAGACGACCCCTTCTATGGTATGACAGGGTGGTCCTTCTCTTGCTGAACTTTCATCTTCTTCGGTCGGCGAGAGTAGTCTTGGTTGATCAACGAGTCTTAAACCTGTCGCCAAACTTTATGAATTTTAGAGGAGAGCCACTGAGGGGGCTGCTCTGGCTTTACCTTTGTAGCGTTCTCCATAGGTGGAGGAGATCTTTTTAGCTCATCCTTCGGAGAGTTCTTGCCTACCCTCCTAAGTGGTTCAAAGTTGTTCCCAGTTGGAACAACAGGATCAATTTCCACCATTGGAGCCGGCGGAGTCAGTCCAGAAGGAGAGCTGCCCCCAGCCTTCCTTACTCGGCGTCAGTGACGACGGCGAGCATGTCGTGCGGACTGGACCACATCTGTTGTTCGATAAGCTTCTTCATGCCCCCTGCTCTGTTGAGAGGTTGTTGTTGGTGCAAGTCTATCGAAGACCGACATCCGCTGAGAGGGGATGGCAAATCTATCGAAGGCAGACTTTCGCGCAGGGGGAGCAGTTTTGATGACTTCACCTGGAGCGGGGGTTGAAACGGACAGTCTTGCAAAGACTGACTTCTTAGCAGGGGAAGCCACTCTGACGACTTCAGGAGCAGGAATGGTTATCCGTTTCGGGATAACACCTTCAGGTACCGCGGGCTTCTTCACGGGCCCACTTGAGCTTTGACCCAGTCTGTTGAAAACTGATGCACTGGACTTGGGCGACCCGTTGAGAGGGGCCGCGGTAGTTGTAAGCCGATCAAAGACCGACTTTTTCGGAGCTTCTTGCGACGGGGATGGGGCGTTGAAGCTCATTGGTGGAAGCATGGTCCCAAAGAATAGCCCTATGGTGGCTTGCGTCACCTGGTCGACCGGCATCGTAAAAAGGGAGGCCGCTTGAGGCCCGTAGGTCACTCCTCCATTGAGGACAGAGTGAGAGTTGTTGCAGTTGTTGCAATTTGTGCAGTTGGAAGCCATTGATCTACATGGGAGCAAGACACCAAATCTTAGTACCTCGAATCCAGGGGCAACCACATCAAACCGCAATTTGTTCGCGAACATGACACACGAAGTGTGGAGAGGAAAGAGGAAAAGGTCCCACCGGGCTTGCGTCACCTGGTCCACCGGCATCGTAAAAAGGGAGGCCGCTTGAGGCCCGTAGGTCACTCCTCCATTGAGGACAGAGTGAGAGTTGTTGCAGTTGTTGCAATTTGTGCAGTTGGAAGCCATTGATCTACACGGGAGCAAGACACCAAATCTTAGTACCTCGAATCCAGGGGCAACCACATCAAACCGCAATTTGTTCGCGAACACGACACATGAAGTGTGGAGAGGAAAGAGGAAAAGGTCCCACCGGACGTGCCAGAATCTGTTCTCCGCCGAAAAGTCGCGACCGGGACAGTAGGATGTCTGGCCTGAATTTTGGGGGCAGATGCTATTTGGTTTTATCCGTCCACCTCTCCGAAGATGCCAAGTTGATTTATGGCACCATGTATCGAAGGTTTAGACGGATGCGGCCGTTGTAGCAGACTTCATCAGATTCCCCTTCGTTTGAGAGGTTTTTGATTGTGGGGGCGCTCTTCCCTGCAGGTGCAAGCCCCTGCAGTTAATTACGTTACCGCATCGCAGTAACCACTTTCTCCTTCTCCAGATGGTCACTTTGTGTCGTGTGTGTTTGTTTTATTTTTGGTTGCCCATGGATTATATACGGAGACTAATTTATGTTGTCGCCCGTAGGACGTGGATTAGTCCAAATCCGTATTTTTTTAGATTTGGGTTTTGGTTTGGGTTTACGGATCGTTAATCTCATTTGAGACTAAGATAAACTTAAACGTTTGTTAAGGATAAGTTAGTCTAATTTTAGACTAAGATCTACTTAACAAGATCATTTAGATCCAATAAAAGAGCGTTTGGGCTCTATTGTTTTAGTTTAAGGACATTGCGGTCTAGTTTAAAGACATCATTGTCTGTAAAGTTTAAAGACATCATAGTCTATGAGTTTAAGGAGCTCACAGTCCATGGTAGTTTAGAGACATCATAGTCTGTAAAGTTTAAGGACATCATAGTCCATGAGTTTAAGGACCCCACAGTCCGTGAAATGTCTGGTTGTCGGGACCCGTCACCTCTCTGAAGACGTTGAAGGATTACAATGACAAGTATCAGAGGAGTGAAGAGATGTACCCTTGAACCAATATTGATTGGGAGATCTGTAGTCCAATTTGGGACTAAGATCAAAGATTTATGAGCAAATGGGCTCAATTAATCTGAATGAGGGGGTCTGTGGCCAACTTGGGCTCGGCCCATTCATTAAAAATGTTAGACATTTAGTTAGGCTCAATCCTTTTTCATTTAACAATGCTGAGCATTGGTCCTGACAACTTTTTTGTCTTTTATTGAGTGCTGAGCACTCATTAAGGCTCTGGGCTTTATTATTTAAAGAACAATTTATGTTCTCTCATCGCACACGTAAGGAGCGTGTGGTGCACTTGGCGCTGAGCGCCAGTCAATAAGCGCAGAGCGCTTCTTATGAAGTAGCGCACACATGAGGAGCACGTGGCGCGCTTAGTGCTGTGCGCCAGTTAATGAGCGCATAGTGCTTCTGTTTAAGTAGAGCACACGTGAGGAGCACGTGGCGCGTTTGGCGCTGTGCACCAGTTAATGAGCGCAGGGCTCTTCTTGTGAATTAGCGCACACGTAAGGAGCACATGGCACGCTTGGCACTGTTCACCAGTTGCAGAGCACTTCTCTAAATTTAGAGCGCTAAGTCTCTGCAGTGCTGTGCGCTAAATTTGGAGCACTGAAGCGCTTCGTTTAATTAAAGCGCTAGGGCTCTTTTAAATTTGGAGCGCTAAGGCTCTACAGCGCTATACGCTAGATTTGGAGCGCTGAAGCGCTTCTTTTAATTGGAGCGCTAGGGCTCTTTTTAAGCAACTCTGCTCTCTGAGAATTAAATTCTTTCTTATAAGAGACTTTGTCTCATGAATTTTAAGAACAAAGTTCTTGTTTTATAGGAGATGTTTCAATCTCTTATATTTTTAGTGAAAGGTTTTGCCTTTATGGATCTGTGATCCTAAAAGAATTGAATTATTCTCCCCCCTTTTTATAATGAGATGTTATGATCTCTTTTGTGAAAGACAATTTGTCTTAAAGATCTATGATCTGGTCAAAGAATTATGTTCTTTTCTAATGAGATGCTTTGATCTCTTTATTTTACCTTGAAGAAATTCTTTTTCTGCTGAGAACTTGCTCATTTCTCTGGAGTTTCTCAAAGTTTATGGGGGGGTCTCCTCTCTGAGACTTGAAGTCTTGGGTCGTTTATATAGTAGAGCCTGATTTGTTGAATCGGTTGAAGAGATCTTTTCTCTAATTGATTTGGGGATTTCCCCATCGTTGGATTTTTGATCCTAGGGATTCTGTTTTACAGAAGGCAACCTTCTTGTTTTTAACAAGATTGGGAAATCTTTTCCCCTACAAAATTTATTCTGCATTTTGTTGATTTTTAATCACTATTGGATCATTGATCCAACGGTGCTCTAATTTTCAGAGCATAATCTTTTCTGTTTGGAAAGATTCTGAGGAATGTTTCCTTAAAAGATTTTATTCTGGTCAATTGATGATTTATCACCTTCATTGGATCTTTGATCCAACGGCCGAGAACATTTTGTTCAATCGCTAGTGCTTACGTGCTTTGCACATGGTGCGCTACTTAGGGTGCAGCGCTCTTAGCGCTAGCGCTCACATGCTTTGCACGTGGTGCACTGTTTAGAGTGCAGCGCTTTCAGCGCTAGCGCTCACATGCTTTGCACGTGGTGCGTTATTTAGAATGCAGCGCTCTAAGCGCTAGCGCCTACATGCTTTGCACATGGTGCACTGCTTAGAATGCAGCGCTCTTAGCGCTAGCGCTCATGTGCTTTGCAGGTGAGCGATGACTCAGAATCTTTAACTCTCAACGCTGGCACTGCTATGAAGCGCTGCTTTATTTAAAATTTTAAAATTTGAACAGAGCTTTGCTCTGATTGGGAAAACAAATGCCCCCCACCGTTGCGCTCACGTGGCCTACATGTGAGTGCAGCGGTGGCAGCATCTATGCTAACGGATCAACTCAGAAGTTGAAACGGCTCTCGGTGCCTATAAATAGGACTCTTGGCACTTGAGATGATCTCTGTTCATCCTCTTTCTTGTTTTCTGAGAATTAATTCTCCTTCAGAGTATAGCTCTTTCCTTTAAGAAATTTCTTAAGAGTCAAAACTCTACCCAATTTAGGTAAAAATTGAACTTTTTAACAGAGTTTTGCTCTCCTTAGATCATAGATCTAAAAATATATCTTTAGGGTTTTACCCATTAACAGAGCTATGCTCATCTCCAATATATAATCTTTTTAGGGTGATTTTAACCCATGAACTGGAATATTGTTCATGAAGAACTTAAGGGTTTATTCACAGATCTTGAAGATCTTGAAGTTTTTACTCTGTAGAAGCTTTGCTTTTTAGGGTTTTTTGATGGATTGTTTCATCTTCCTTACAGAGTATTGCTCTTTAGAAATTTTGTGGGGGGGAGATTTTATTCCCCTCATGATTAATTATGACAGATGTCTGTCTGTTGCAGAGTACTGCTCTCAATGGGAGATTTACTCCTTGGCCCGATTAGCCCTTATTAAATGAGAATCCTTTGAGAATTTCCTCATTTAATGACAGTCTCATCAAATGATGAGATTGTTTTATTAATAATGAGAATCATCTAGATTGTGTGGGTCCCTTTTGGCCTCTTTTTACTGTATTGCAGTGTGGTACGGATTTAATGTACCAAGTACCGAACTTGACTTGTACATTGACGGCTAACTTTGTTCTCTTTCGCGCAGGTACCATGTCTTTCGATACTTCATTTCCCTTTGTCCGTTCTGAAAGCGGGTTCTGCAGCGCCAGTAGACCGAGAAGTTTTCGCACTAATCAAGGATCACGACCCAGAGCGGAAGAATCTATATTTATGGGGAACATGGTATAACCAGATCATCATGAGTCGGCGCAGCTTCTCTTGCGCAACACCTTCAGAGCCCATTTCGGCGATTCATTATGCTGACGTACCCCCGGTGAACTATGCCGTGGAGGTGATTAATTGGACTTCAGAGAGTTGCCTTCAGCCCTCTTTGGCTGCAATACCTGTACAACCGCCGATGGCTTTGGACATTCTAGGGCGGCATATATGCCAGAGCGAGTCGCGCCCTTGGAGACAGCCATACAACATAGGCTTGTCTCCCCGTCACCCAGCTGGATATCTGCAGTGGGCACGATACATCTTATCGGCAAAGAAGTCAGAGCTACTGAGGCTCGGGTTGTACCCCGCGATCTATGCTGAGTTTTGGAAATCGTATCGTTGCCCTTTTGAGTTCTCAAGAGACTAGGGTTTCCAGTCAACTCTCTGTTCCAGTATTCCACACCTCCATCATGGTGAGTCAAAGCCTTTTTGGAACAATGGAACGTTCCAACTCATACCTTCCTTATGCTAGATCGGGAAGTTTCCATCTCTTTGGAGGAGTTTGCGGATATCTCCGGCTTGCCTGTCAGAGGGGAGCATTATGAGGAGATCTTGCCCCCCGACGAGTATATTTTCTCTATCCGACTGGTGATGACGGGTCTAACCCCAGAGAATGCCATTCAGCACCGATTCCCCAACTTGATCAAGGTGCTAAACATTTACAAGGGACTATTTCTTGAATCTGGAAGCCATGGGGTTAGCTTTGCAAACTTCATCGCCCGTTTTCTCCGCCCAGAAGCTTTATCGTAACAAGGTGAAAGGTTTGCCAAACTTGATGATCCTTTTGGTTTTGGCTTGGATAGCCGGCCGATAGTGGAAGCCGATTAAAAGAGTTTCTTCCTTCCAAACGCCGCGGTCGTCCCCTTTTCAGAAATCACCGCTCAGGACATCGATGAAGAGGCGTTCTTTCTAGGGTTCCTCGGTTTGTGGTTAAGTTGGTTCGCGCTTCCCATGCACTCTCGCTACATGACGCCGTCCGTCTTCTACCCAGCTCATCGGATGGTTGAAGGGAGACGGGTTGCTGTTGGGATTGCCGGGCTGGCTCATTTGTATCACGGCCTTAGCTTGGCGGTAGGCACTACTCAACTTCCCGATGCATTATTTTACTTCATGGCTCGAGCTGCATGTGCTCGGTGCTTTTGGAATGCACAAGTGGCCTCATTTCTATGAAATTTGCTATTTTCCACGAATCATGCGGCTGATTGATGCTTCTACTGTGGAGCCAAATCAGCGAGAGGCTCGGGGTGTGATTCTTCGCCCGCGTATAGTCGGGTACGGCAAGACCTTTGTTGATAAGGTCATGACCATCGGTAAGGAATCAGCTAAGACGGTGCAGCTGCTGCGGGATACCTTTAAGGACAGAGCTTCTGCCTTGAAAGTTCATGAGATTCTCCATTTGTACTCGATCAGGCCGGGCTACTTGGTGTTCAGGAATAACGACTCGGCTTTGTTCATGAGATATAACCCCCACTGTTTTGCCCAGCAATCAAGTTATAATTAGGGCGTCCCACTCGAGGCATTCTTGGCAGAACCGGTTAATACTGAAGAGGGTATCCGGAGCGATTTGCACCACTTCATGCACCTAAATACAGGGTCCAATTTCTTCATCAGTGAGCCGAGTTGTGTTCTGAAAGCCCTGAACGTATACGTGGCGTGGTATCAACATGCGATGGGTGCTGTTATCAAGGAGGAGAAGCGACAGTTGCTTGATCGCAAGGGTGCAGCCCCGGCTGGTAATCCGACCGTTCTCCTAAAACAGCGGACGATCGTTCATCCTCCTCTGAGAGAGGCTGCTGCGATTGTGGTCCTTCTCACTATATCTGAGCTCCCCCTTCCTCGTGCGCCCGTGAAAGCGGTGGTTGTGGCGTCTCCCGAGTCTGGCGTGCGGCTACCGGCACTCGCTCGCAAAAGAGAAAGAAGTTAATACTCTCTGCAGATGTTGTATTCGGCCAGGAGCCTCATGCTCATTACAGCGAGGGCATAAGTGAATACGGGTCTAACGAGGGTTTATTTGTGGCGTCGAATGATACGTATCTAGAGGCTGCCATTGCAGCTTCCGAGCGACTAGCTAGCAACAATGCAGGACTGATCACCCTTGCACAGTCAGGTAGAATTCAGTCGTATCTTTTCGCCGTTACATTTTTTATTATCATGCTTTGAATGACACTTCTTCTTCAAAAGGCATCTCCACTGAAGAGGCTCTCGCAGCTTCTCTCAAGACTTTTGAAGAGGAGGAAAGGCTTCGCGCTTCTTTGGGCATTGGTACATTTCGGCTCACTGTGCCTTCATTCCTTTTTCTTTATGGGTAAACTAACTCTTCTTTTCCATCTTATTGCAGGGACTACATCGACTCAGGTTATCCCAAGTGCAGTGCCGATTGCGAGTGGTGATGCAGCGGCATCGTTAGCGCTAGCCACTGCAGCCACGACTATCCCTAAGTCGCCACCAGGGGTCTCGCAAAAGCAGCTGATGATGGACGTCGTAACGGCCCCGGAGGCAGAACTTGGTTTAGATGATGGTCTACCTTTATCGGAAGTTCTTTGGAAGTCAACTCTCACGGCTCAGGTTGAAAGGAAGCGCAAGAGGCGTGTAATAAAAGAACGTGACACCGCCTTAGATATAGGTGCAGGCTCGAGCATTGCTCCCTCTGTCCCTATTTCTTCAGAGGATGCTCCGGCTGCCCTGTCTACTGCTCATAGGCAGGCAGTACGCACGGCTCGGGAGGAAATTGAAAGGTCGTCTTAAGGTAACGTAACACTGGGTCCTTTCATTAGAGTTTGATCTTCAGATTCTCATATATCATACCATGCAGGGCCAAGTCCTGGTGAAGAGGTGGTAGGTGAGATGACGGCAATCACCGAGCCCGAAGTGGCCTCTGTTTCTCAGGAGTCCGGGACTGCCCCAACTACCACTCTTTCCCCTTGCGGTTCCCTGCCATCGCCTGGCATTGCGAGTGTCATGACGGGTCTCGTAGAATCGGGGGATGAAGCCACGGGCGGTGAAACCCTTCCAATGGAGGAGAGAGAAGCAGTCGCTGCGCCTGGTGATGCTCTTGTCACGGTTTCGATTGGTGACTCATAAGGTAGATTTTGGGTCATTATTTTCCTTTTTGTTCCGCAATCCCTTCCAACTCCTTCTGACGGCATCTCTTTTGTTTCTAATGCAGGTGTGGTAAGCATTGAGGTCGTGCCACCCGAAGAAGTGTCATCGGTTGCTGCTATGACGGTTGCCGACCCTTCGCCTTCTCTCGTGTCTTCTCAAATGCTGGAAGGTATGGGTTTGCGATTTGTCTAATTTAGATTGTGGATGTAATCTTCCTTGTACTGACCATGCATCGTCGCAACCTTGTAGGAGTTCTCTTCGATCATCTGTTTCAAGTGTTGAACCCGCACTTCTCCTTCCAGTCGGAAGTTAGTCTACTTGCTGGTGCCGGTGAGTATCTTTTCTTACCGACGTCTTTTCTTTAATGGGTGACCCTGCCGTTGTTGACTTTAAATTGATTACAGCGCTGCAAATTGAAAGAAGGGACAAGAGAATTGCCGCGTCACCAGTACTCCCAGCTCTGCCACCTGCCGTAGTCGGTATAGTAGCCTTCATTGCTCTTGCATCTTCTTTATCTCTTAAGCCAATATCTGACTATGATTTGTTTTGCAGCAATCGTATCGACTCCAGCTCCCTTCGAGTCTCGTATCTTAATGCCGGCAGGGCCCTTTTCCAGACGTCCATCTTCCAAGGACGCTGTGACTAGCCAGCGCATGTTAAATGAGTACATCGAGAAGCTTAACGCAGAGATCCCTGCATTTGCTGCAGATTTTGCTACTGAGGTTAACCCCATGCTGGCGACGCTCGTGAACTTCTATAGGGAAGGAGTCGTTGAGTCTTGGGTTAATCACTGCAGGAAGATTGAGGCCTGCCTGCATAAGCTTGAGCTTAGGCATCTTGCTCCGGAGGTGTTGGCTTCAAACTCCCAGCGGGCTGCATGGGTTGAGCAGAGCGTTTCGTTCCTTCGCCATTTCGAATGAGAGGCGACCTTTAAGCGAAAGGAACGTAAAGCGACTTCCGCTGAATCTGTCCAACTGTGTGCCGAGGTTGCAGCGAATGCTGCCCAGCTGAACTCCATCTTTGAAAACCTTCAATGATGTATCTCTGACGGGCTGGTGCTGAGGAAGAAGCATGATCTTTGTGAGCAGGTTGTGCAAAATCAGGAGACTGCTCAGCAGAAAATTGATGAGAAACTTTCATCACATTGCCAGACCCAAATAGATCAGATGGGTCATGGGCCTTCCTCCTCAAATAAGGACCCCCGAACTAACAGGGGTAAAGGGAAAGCGGCCTTCGCTGCCAATACGCAACAATAACAACTGGCTGCTCGCCAAAACAACGCGCGCCCGCGCACGTCCTTGGAAGAAAGGCTAGGACATGTTTACTCATTTCCTTACAATAAGATGAGAAGACTATTTGAACCGGCGATGCGTAATAATCTCATCACATTCCCAGACCTACGGCGTCCAGCGCAATCCGGCGACGTCAACAACCCCAATTACTGCTCCTATCATAGAATAGTGAGCCACCCAATCGAAGATTGCTGCATCATCAAAAATTGGGTTGAAAACCAGTACCAGCAGGAAAAGTTCGCGCTGTCTGATAACTGGAGGGTTAACCCGCCTTAAAAGCATGCTTCCAAAAAGGTGGACACGCGGGAGGCATCATGCTCACTCGTAGAAGAAGCTCCATGGGAAGTAGTTCTCTCAGTAAAAACTAAAAGAGTGTTGAAGGATTTTCAGGCATTTCCAGCAATCAGGTAGAAAAGCCCACTTGAACTTAAAATTGTTGAAGGGTGTTGAAACCACGTCCTGCACCGAAAATTGTTGAAAAGGGGAAAAGCCCCCAAATCAAGCCCTCAAAGTCTTCTAAGGAAAAGAAGAAGACGAAGAAACCCGTGCAACCTGCCGAGTATGACGACAAGAACACAGATCTACAAAAGTACATAGACGCGCTGGAGGAGTATGATCAGAAGGTGCGGACACCAGTCACGCTCGAAGAATTCTTCAAGCATATTCTTGAAGACGGAGATAGTGACAATGATGAGGGAAATGACTCATCAGAAGAAGCGGAAGACTATGTAGCAAGTTGCCACATGGTCTCCCACTCGTCGATATATGACGAAGAAGCTCCATCAGCGTCAGAAAATGACGTAGAGGAATTGGGAGCAGAATTAGCGCTAAAATCCTCGAAACTGCCAAAAGAAGACCCGATCGAGAGACTGCTAAACGAAGCCTATCAAAAAAGCAAAGATGACCGAGAACACGAAACAGCTATATACGAAAAGGCTAAGTGTCAGCGTCTGAATAAAGAAGCTGTGGTGAGGACGAGTCGTAAAGTGCTCCGACCAAACCAAAGCACACCTGCAACAAATAAGAGCAGGATCAAAACTGAGAAGCGGTTCGCCAAAACCCTATCACTGGGGATGAAGCTACCACCTCTCATGAGATATACTCCTGAAGTCCCATGCTTCTACGGGGAAAAATCATTTCCAAATTATTGCCTCTACCATCGAAGGGCCGCTCACCTCATCGAGGAGTGCAACACCTTCAAGAAGTGGTGGAAAGGATATGTTGCCCCTTGAAAGCACTTCAAGAAGGAGAAACGTGAAGCTCGCGCTCATCAACAACAAAGTGGCAAGACGAAAAGACATAAAAGAATAACTGGCAACTGTCATATGGTTGGTACAAGTTCGGAAGGAGAAAAACCTCCGGTTCTCACGTTCGGGAGTGTTGGGGTAAAAATTTACACCCCGGTTGAACAAGTCAAAATCAAAGTCAACCCCGAGCCAAGTGGGCCCAAGCCCAGATCCAGTGGGTCCATGCCCGGGTCGAGCCCGAACATGAAGCGGCCAGCCTCCCCCCATGCCAAGATAAAAATTTTGTAATAAATAATTTTGTTGTATTTATTTTATTTTATTTTATGGATAAATGTAAGAAAAATAGGCATAAAGCCAAATTTTTGTAAAGCTCATGGCTTATGTGCAAAAAGAAATGGCACATGAGCCATGGGATAGGCAAAATGCCATTTTGTGAAGCCCAAGGGGCTTTGTCTAAAGTGTACAGCCTATAAAGGCAAAGATAATGAAATATCTCAACAACTTTTTTCTCTCTCTAAAAAATTCTTCAGATCTGAGATCTTTCCTCCTTATTCAAGGTTCCAAAACCTTCTTCTTTCTCTTGAATTAAATCAAGAGTTTTACTCTTCTTTTTATAAAACAAATTAGTTTTTCACCACAAAACCCATAAAGGGGAACTTAGATCTTCCATTAGATCCCAAAAAGAAGAGATTTTTAAGAATCCCATATCTCTTGATCTTCAAGATCCATCTAACAGAGGAGGAAGAAGAATAACCTCTTTCACTAAACCCCAAAAAAAAAACACACTCAGGAGTCCAACTCCTCCCTGATTTCTCTTCCGAGAAATTTTTTTAGGCTAAAAGCCTCTTTTTCTCGCCGGCGCTCAAGCGCAGAGCGCCCGCGTGCCGACACGTGGCGCGCTTGCGCTCAGCGCTCGAGCGCAAAGCGCCCACGTGCTGACACGTGGCGCGCTTGCGCTCGAGCGTCGCCCCGGTGCCGACACGTGGCGCGCTTGCGCTCCAGCGCAAGCCGCCCCCGTGCCGACACGTGGCGCGCTTGCGCTCAAGTGCAGACGCTCAGGCGCAAGTCACCCCCGTGCCGACACGTGGCTCACCAGAGCTCAAGCGCCCAGTGCTCAAGCGCCCAGCGCTCAAGCGCAAGTCGCCCCCGTGCCGACACGTGGCGCACTTGCGCTCGAGCGTCAAGCGCTGAAGCGCAAAACGCTCATGTGCCGACACGTGGCGTGCTTGCGCTCAAGCGCCCAGCGCTCATGCACAGAGCGCCCTCGTGCCGACACGTGGCACTCTAGCGCCTGAGTGCACAACACCTGGCCGCACAGCGCCTAAGGTGCTGCCCCCACGCATCCTTTGGATGTCTTTTCCCCTTTTTATATATATACATGTATATACATTCATATGTATACATATGTACATACACACATACTCCACGACACTGTCCCTGTTAGAAAAAATTTCTAACGGGGCGCTGCCCCGTACCCCGCAAGGGGGCTGCTAGCTCCCTTGACCCCAGCTCGCTATCCGGGTAGCGGGACCCCCGTAAAAACTATGCGTGACTCCCGATATATCAAAACCCCCCCAAAACAAAACACACGTACACTGCACATCGGGTTCGCATGACCAGTTTAACCCGTTAATCGGAGGTTCCCTCGCTCCAAAGGCGAGGGGTAATTAACGGCAGTTTTGTCCGCGGCTGCCAGAGATTCGGATCCCCACAATCATTAAACCCCGGCCTACCCTAGGCAGGGGGAATCTGTAGTACGCCTGACAAGCATGCGCGTATTCCCATTTCAATGGGGGGACGAAAAACACCCTACAGATTCTGGCACGCCTGGTGGGACCTTTCTCTCCTCCCATATTTGGGTTAAATGTTCATGCGAACTCAATCAATATACATATCGATTGTCTATACTGAAATGATGTTTTTTTTTCTGTGCAGCAATCAACCTTCGACGACAATGTTTCCCCAGACGGATTCAGCTTCCAACGTGACCCCGATTCCGTACGTGGTCAAGATCAACGCTTATGTGGTTTCCCCGCAAGCCTCAGTCGACAGTGGGAGGAACCGCCCCACCAGTTTGGCTCTGTCGTCATCTACACTGCCGGAAGCGCTCATCTGGCGGAAATCCCGGCGGAACAGGTGGCCAAGCCGGTCCCAAGGGGCAATAGGCCGAATGTTGTGATTGCTAAGGCACCACAACCAAAACTTAAGATGGTGTCTGAACGACTCCCTGGCGCTCCAGCTGGGGGCAAGACTTCCGGTGCGAAGGGCAATATCAAATGTCGCGGACGAGCTCAGGCGATGGCTCCAACAAATGCGCAATCGAGCGTATCTCCAAGGCCCTCCATCGCCCGGTCTGCGGCGTCTTCCCAACGAGCCGAAGTCTGCCAGGCGCTTAGAACAGAAAAGTTAAGGCAGAAGCGGCTCAGGTATCGAGCCAACAAGAGGGCCAGGGCTTCAGCCAAATGGAATCGTGTGAAGTTCCAAGTGCAGGGTTGCCCTGCGACGACGGCTGAGTCGGACGTAAGAATCAGCAATTCCTTCGAGCCTCTGAAGTGGGTTCAGAAAAATGCCATGACCGCCAGAATCAAGAAGATAGCGGTCCGAACAGTGCTACAAAGAGACGTGTCCCGGCCCCAACAGAAAAAGTATGACACTGTCTCTTCAAGGGTCTATCAGGCGCTTTGTGCCGTACGAAAGCAGCGGGGCAAATCCAGAAAAGAAGCGCCAGCACCATTCAAGAACCTGGTTAGGCCAGCCGCCTTCAATCGACTACCAGCTACCGAAGCAAAGGGGTCAAGACAGCTATCCGTGAAATCAGCCGCCAATGATAGAAAGACGGCCGGATATATCGTCCATACGGTCTATATGGCGGGAGGGCGCCCCAGCGACAACCTTCGCAGCAAAAGCAAGGATGGGGCCACCACATCCCAAGCCCAATCTAACCTGAATGTGGTTGCCGCCGCCCAAGAACAGCCGCCCCCGCTGGATGAAGAAAACCCTCTCGATGAGGATGATAGGCAGAAAGACCCCTCGGTCCATGCAGAGTCAAGCTCGGACAGCGAGGAAGAGCCAACTTTCCGCCCCAGGACCGGGGAGCAAGAGCTGCTTCAAGAGCTTCGAAAACAGCTCAGGAGCAAAGTTAAAGAGATGGCCAAGCTCTATTCGAAGATTGACGACTTAACGAACGTGGTGATACAGCTTACGGCTCAAATTGCTCGAGTGCCTCCCAATCAGGCACAAGCCGCTACTAATCAGCCGGGTGATGACAATCCGAGGCAGCCAATGCCTGTTCCTTTGGGACCAAGACTGGTCGAGCCGCATGAAAGCCGACCACATTCCGCTTCTGGGGACGCCTTGACCCCAGATAGCACTATCCCACTAACGCAGGATCGGATAATGGATTTGGTCACCAGCAAGGTTAAAATATTGGTGGCCGAAGCTGAAGCTCAGAAAGAAATCGGCAGTAGTGGGCGGCCATATCCCGCGCAGTACGATCTGATTGAGTTCCTAAGCGGCTACGTCATTCCTAAGTTTGGAAGATTTGATGGAACGGGGAATGAAAATCAGCACGTCACCCACTTCAAAGCATCGTGCGGAAATACAGGGGGCAATGACGCGCTCCTTCTTCGTCAGTTTGTCAAGAGCCTGACCGGCGTCGCCTTCGACTGGTATGCGAGTATACCGGACAGGTCCGTCATTACCTTTGCCCAAATGGAGTCCCTATTTTGGCAAAGGTTCATGAGTGTCAGTGATAAAATCTCCATTGCCGACCTTGTGAGGACCAAGCCGGGGAAGAATGAAAGTAACACCGACTTTATCGCTCGATGGCATAATCTCACAGTCAAGTGCGAACTGCCGCTGGAGCAGGACCAGTCCGTCAGCCTTCTCATTGGGAATCTCAGCAATTGGATGGTCCCATTCTTGTGTACGGCGGGCCTCAAGACATTTCAGGAGCTAACCAAGAAAGTCCAAATACTGGAACGCTCGAAGCAAGAGTCCCCGCCGGATTCTCAGAGAGACAAAACTTGGAAAAGCAAGCGGGACGACAACCGTAGAAGCGGGAGTTTCAGCAGTACCAATGTCTTCAATGCCTCCGACAATGAAGAAAAGCGAAGGGCGGGCGAATTCAAAACCAACCGGTCTCGAAAGCCATTGCTGGGAGGAGTTGGGCCTTCCCTAGAGGAGAAAAAGAATAAGGTTTACTCTTTCAGAAGGGACAAGGTCCGCAAGATATTTAAAGATGCCTTGAACAACAGCCTACAATTGCCGGAGTCGAAAAGACCCCAACAAGCAAAAATGACCGACAATCCTCTGTATTGCCCGTACCACCGTATAGTGAACCATGCGATCGAGAATTGCTATATCTTCAAAGACTGGGTCGAGAAGCAGTACAAGGCTGGAGAGATCGAGCTGTCCAAAAGTGTGTTGGTGAACAATCAAGTTGCAACCACCAACTTTATACAGACAGAAACTGAAGCCTTCCGGGAGCAGACAGCCGAACCCGCTGCCTTGAGAAATGAAACGGACTCATCGCGGCTTCCGTGGAGTACGCACATATCTAATAAGATGAAGAAGATGATAAAGCTACTTCGGAAAGAACCCAGGACGGAATGGAAAGGGCAGAAGAAGCCTACCAGTCCAGCTGCCAATGCGGCTCCATCAGGCTCAAAATCCAAGAAGCTCAAGAAGAAGAAAAGTGCAGCTCGGCGCGAAAAAGAGTCTGCAAGGAGATCGACCATTCAAAAATATATCGATTCCCTCGAAGAATATGAACAAAAGGAAAGAACATTGATTCAATTGAAGGAGTTCTTCCCAATACAAGCGGCTGAAATTCTGGAGGAGTTAGAAGAAGACTCCAATGAAGAGATCCCAGTAGTGACCTGCTACGCCATCCATCTTGGCAGCAACTCGGAGGATGAGCTCTGTTTTCCCGAAGAGGACGAGGAGCTCACCACAAAGGCCAATCAAATCCAGCTCAGAAGCGGCAGGGCTCTACCGCAAAATCAGGGCAACGCCCCAAAAGGGAAGGAAAAACAAGTCGCTAATGAAGAAGATGGAAGAGAACCGGCTGATGAAAACATAAGTCCTTCCTCGGTGGACTATAATGTCTTGGTACATCTCCGGAAACTTCCGTCTCTCCTGAGCATCTACGATGCCTTGGTCCTATCTAAGGAGCTTAGAGACGTTCTCATTCACGCTCTACAAAACCCCGAGCGGTATCAGGCTCACTTTGCGGAAATTAATATGAAATAAGCCCAGCACGCTTTGCATGCCGCCGCAGTCACATTTAAGGATGAAGACTTGCTACTGGGAACGACTGAGCATAATCGGCCGCTTTACGTGACCTGGTACAGCGACGGAGATCGAATTAATCACATATCGATTGATCCGGGGTCCTCAGTGAACATCATGAACTTGCGAACTCTGAAGAGTTTATCAATGGATATCCGACACCTGTCAAAGGAAAGGATTGTCATTCAAGGCTTCAACCAAAATTGCCAGCAAGTTCTGGGGTCTATAGCTTTGCCAATCAAATTCGGGGATCTGCAAACTGAAGCTAAGATATACGTGATCGACGCTGACACGTCTTATAAGATTCTCTTGGGGCGTCCGTGGCTCCACGATTACGGCATCATTCCGTCAACTCTCCATCAATGCATGAAGTATACTAAAAATGGCAAAGAAAGACGCATCGATGGGGACATCCAGCCGTTCGGTGTGCATGAAGTCCGATATGAAGATTCTCGGTACTTTATGAACCACCAAAATGCTAAGCCATAACTGACTGAGGATAGACCGGCCCGAAGAATCGAAAGCAAATCTACGCCGGCTGTCACTTTCAAAAGAAAAAATACCCAAGTGCGCCCGCATTTCGGCAGCGACACTGATGAGTCCGACGCTGGAAGCCCGCCCTTCCGTAAAACTCTCCCTCGTTTCGGCAGTGATACGGACGAATCTGTTACTGAAGGCCCATCTAGCAGCAAAGTCCGCCCTCATCTTGGCAGTGACACTGAAGAGTCAGAAGAAGAGGACCTGCTGTGCAACAGTTGTGCAGATTGGCCCCCCGTGCAGCAAGCGAAACTACGAGAGACCTTCGAGGTCGCAGAAGGGTCCCTGGCCATCACAAGGATGTCGAAATGGATGTGGAAAGAGCTCGACGCATTGTCAGTCTCTACCGTGGACCAGCTGAAAACTTTCTACGTGCCCGGGAGGAAAAATGGACAGAAGGGCATCCTGTTTTACAGGTCAAACCCCGTTGTGCACCCGGATGATCTTTCTGTCGCGTGCCTTCCTTATGAGAGAGGCATAAGAGCCGTCCTCAATCCCAGATACTATGCGCCCGAGATGCGGGAATACTTTAAGAAGTGTGGATGCCGGTTATATCAAACGGAGTCCGAAGCAAAGTTTTATGAAGGGCTATGGTATCCGCCCCAGGTCCGAGCACTCATCGATGGATGAATTCCAGATAGACGGGGTATAGGCTACATTCAACCTGATTCCAAAGCGTGCTACATGGTCCATGTTGGTTAGGCCAGCGAAAGATCAAATGATGATGACGAGATAGCCGAGCCAGAAGAAGCTCCTTAAGAGCTCGAAGATGGCGGACAAGAAACCTTTGACGAGCTAACTGAGATTGACTTAGGAACGCTCGATAATCCAAGGCCGACCTTCATCAGCTCGCTCTTATCAGAGGAAATGAAAGCCCAGATAATTGCTCTGCTGCATGAATTCGTCGACTGCTTTGCGTGGACATACAAAGAAATGCCTGGCCTTTCCCCTGAAGTGGCCGTACATAAGTTGGCTATATCTCCTGATGCTAAGCCAGTCAAACAAGCTCCTCGATGAATGAGAAGGGAACTAGAAGAAAAGGTCATCGAGGAAACTAAGAAGCTCATCGATGCCGGCTTCATCAGGGAATAGAAATATGCGGACTGGATCTCATGCATAGTCCCAGTGAAGAAGAAAAATGGGCAGATCCGAGTTTGTGTCGATTTCAGGGACTTCAACAAAGCATGTCCTAAAGACGACTTCCCGCTACCGGTCATGGAAATGATGGTCGATGACACCTCAAATTACGAGTTGTTCACCTTTATGGATGGCTCGTCGGGATATAATCAGATCAAGATGTCGCCTGAGGATGAGAAGCACACAGCATTCCGAACCCCGATCGGAATATACTGCTACAAGGTGATGTCGTTCGGACTGAAGAACGCAGGTGCTACGTACCAAAGGGCAATGACCAATATCTTTGATGACCTAATTCATAAAGTCGTCAAATGTTATGTTGATGATCTGGTCGTCAAGACTAAAACCAAGGCCGATCATATCCAAGATCTTAGGACCGTTCTCACCAGACTGAGGGAATACGATCTGAAGATGAATCCTCTGAAGTACGCTTTCGGCGTGTCATCGGGAAAATTCCTGGGCTTTATAGTCCGGCATCGAGGGATCGAATTTGACCCATCAAAGATAAAGGCCATCATGGAGATGCCCCCTCCAAAGAGTCTGATGCAGCTAAGATCTTTTCAAGGCAAGCTTGCTTATATACGGAGGTTTATCTCAAATTTATCGGGAAGATGTAGGCCCTTCTCAAAGCTCATGAAGAAAGGAGCTCCTTTTATCTGGGATGCCGAATGTCAAACAGCATTCGAAAGCATCAAACGGTACTTGTTGCACGCTCCAGTGCTGGCCGCTCCCATTCCAAATAAACCGCTGATTCTCTACACTGCCGCGCTGGATGAGTCACTCGGTGCGCTCCTTGCTCAGAACAACAAGGAGGAAAAAGAGAATGCCCTCTACTACCTCAGTCGAACTTTAGTCGGGGCGGAACACAACTATTCCCCGATCGAAAAGCAATGCGTGGCTCTGATATTTGCTGTAAAGAAGCTGAGGCACTATCTGCTCGCTCATCGGATTATGCTGATCTCCAAGTTCGACCCGCTCAAACACTTGATGACCAAAGCAAGCCTAGCCGGCAGAATGGCAAGATGGGCTGTCATACTACTGGATTTTGACATAGTTTATACTCCTCAAAAAGAAGTAAAAGGGCAAGCTCTTGCAGACTTCCTCGCTGCTCATCCCATACCAGAAGGGTCACCACTCGATTGCGAGTTACGCGACGAACAAGTGCTGCATCTCGAGAATGACGAACCGTGTTGGGAGCTCTACTTCGATGGGGCCTCATCGATAAGGACCTCCAGTAAATTAAGCATCCCGGAAGTAAAAGCAGGGATAGGATTGGTGTTCATCACGCCATCAATGGAAACCCTACGGCGTTCTTTTGCTCTCACCGAGCCTCGCACAAACAATGAGGCCGAGTATGAAGCTCTGATAGCTGGCTTGGAGCTCGCCATAGAAATGGAAATCCTTCGGCTACGGGTTTACGGTGACTCCCAGCTTGTCGGCAACCAAGTAAGCGGCGACTATAAGATATACAAACTCGAGTTAGCTCGGTACAGAAGTCGGGTGGTGGAACTCATGAAACGGTTCACTCACATTGAACTAATGAAAGTCCCTAGAGCATTGAACGGAAAGGCTGACGTACTTGCTCGCTTAGCCAAGGAGCTGGCTGATCCTGACATGGACGAAATTCTGATCACAGTCAGGAGCCGACAAATTCTACCCCCAGTCTCTCTACGAGAAGAGGAAAGCGCGGAACAGAAGAGCAGTCCTGCTGAAGAAGCTTCGATCATCCAAGACGAGCCCGATTGGAGAGAACCCTTCATAGAGTACCTCCGATACGACAAGCTGCCCGAAGAAAAGTCTGTGAGGATTTAGCTGAAGAAAAGAGCTCTCCGATACGTGTTTGTAAATGACACGTTATACCGCAGGTCATATGACCAACTCTGGCTCAGGTGTCTGTCATTGGCCGAAGCCCAAAAGGTCATGAAAGATGTTCACTCGGGCGTTTGCGGTGCTCACCAATCTGGCCCTACGATGCGACTTCAAATCAAACGGCTTGGGTATTACTGGCCTACCATGATACGGGATTGCGGAGAGCTTGCAAAGAAATGTCAGATCTGCCAAATCCATGGTGATTTCATTCATAAGCATCCCAATCCGTTGCATCCTACGGTGGCGTCGTGGCCCTTCAAAGTCTGGGGCACCGACATTATTGGCCCAATTGATCCTCCGTCATCCAAAGGCCACAGGTTCATACTGGCCGCGACAGACTACTTCTCCAGATGGGCTGAAGCTGTCCCGCTAAAAGAAGTCAAGAAAAAAGATATTCTGACATTCTTCCAGCATAATATTCTATACCGCTTCGGTACACCAAGAAGAATCATTTCTGACAACGGGCCTTCTTTCAAGAGCTTCAATGTCTCAAGGTTCGCTACTCAGCACAAGATAGACTGGAGATATTCCTCCATCTATAATCCAAGAGCCAATGGGCTAGTCGAAGCCTTCAATAAGACTCTATGCAAGCTCCTGAGGAAAAATGCTTCAGCCAACAAGAGAGACTGGAATCTCAAACTTCACGAGGCATTGTGGGCATATCGTACCACGCACCGTACTCCAACTCAGTCCACTCCATACTCATTGCTCTTCGGAGTAAAGGCGGTACTCCCCCTCGAAGTCGAAGTTCCAAGCTTAAGAATGGCCATTCAGCACGGGTTGACGGGGGAGGAAAACGTGCTCCTTCGACTTGAAGAGCTCGATGCCCTCGAAGAAAAGAGGCTCGCGGTGCAGCAAAATCTGGAGCTATACCGAGCCCAAATGTCACGGGCCTATGACAAGATAACCCGTCTCCGTGCTTTCAAGAAAGGTGAATTGGTGTTGGTCCTTAAAAGACCGATCGTCCTCAATCGACATGCCAAGGGAAAATTCGAGCCAAACTGGGAAGGACCATACGTCATCGAGAAAGTGTTCGACGGAGGATCCTACCAACTAATAAGTGCCAAGGTAGAAAGGCCCATGCCACCCATTAATGGCCGATATCTCAAGAAATACTACACGTGAATGCTCCAAGTCGCAGGCGAATTGAGCACATCAGCCCTACGGTCTGGATCATACATCCTGCAAAACCGTATACAATCCACGGCCGTAAAATGACCCCTATCTCTCCAAGATCCTGCCGGTAAGACTACTTTTAAAGTCCCACCAGCGGATAAAAAAAAGCAAAAAAAAGAAAGAAGAAAAAAAAGGAAAAAGAAAAAAAAGGGGTATGTCCACAAGCAAAACGGGCATGGATGAAAACCCGAAAGGGATCCGTGAGTAAAAACAGCAGGACTACCGGCGAGTTTGTAAAAACCCGAAAGGGCGCAAACTCGTGAAAAGAGATGAATACACTCGCAAAGTCCTCTCGACCTTATGAGGAGAAAACCCCTGTGTGAGATCCTTACGACTCACAAAGGAGCAACACACTTAGGAATCCTCATGATTCCTAAGGAGAACATACACCTGCGAGATCCTCTCGACCCGTAGGGAGAAAATACTTTTATGAGACCCTCACGGCTTATAAAATTGAAAAGCCTTAGGTGATAGGGACCCAAACCTGTCTCCTAAGCCATCGTTCCCCAACGGGCAACGGCAAATGATGAGTCGCTCCTGGCATTTCACTTCAGTGTTAGCGGTGCTGATGCCGGCCAAAAACCCAAATCCCAAGTCCTCCCAAGGCAAATGATGAGTTGCTCCTGGCATCATTCTAGTGCAGCAATGCTGATGCCAAACAAGATCCAAATTCTAAGTCCCCAAACGGCGAATGATGAGTCGCTCCTGGTACCATATTCCAGTATAGTGATGCAGACGCCAACCAAAATCCAATTTCTCAAAATTCTCCAGCCCTACGGCCAGTCCCCAAATTGACTGTCGTATACAATCCACGGGCTTAAATAATTCTCGTCATACCCATGCCCCACCATAATCACCAGTTACGCGGCTGGTCGCCGCCTTTGGAATTATGCTCCATTGAGAAGACCCACTCATGTGTCCTCACGATACATGAGGAGAACAAACCTTTGTGGGATCCATACGACTCATAAAGGAAAAACACACTTAGGAGTCCTCACGACTCCTAAGGAGAAAATACACTTCCGGGATCCTTACGACTCGTAGGGAGAAAATGCTTTTATAGGACCCTCACGGCCCATAAAATTGAAAAGCCTTAGGTGATAGGGACCTAAACCTATCTCCTAAGCCATCGCTCCCCCAACAGGAATAGGCAAATGATGAATTGCTCCTGGCACGTGTGCTTCAGTGTTAGCAACGCTGATGCCTACCCTAACCCCAAAATCCCAAACTCCAATCCAATAGACCCCTAAGTCTTTAAACTAGGAACAGATGACCCCTAAGTCGTTAAACTGGGAACAGATGACCCCGAAGTCGTTAAACTGGGAACGAGGGAAATCTCCTCATGGCAGATGATGATTCGCTCCTGGTGCCATATTCCAGTGCAGCGATGCTGATGCCAAACCAAAACCAAAATCCCCGAATCCTGTCATGACAAATGATGATTCGCTCCTGCTACCATATTCCAGCGTAGCGATGTTGATGTCAACCCAAATCACATCAAGTCAGCAAAACAACCAATGACCTCCCTGGCAGAATCAAATTCCACCTCGGAAACAAGTCAACTTCATCCCTGACACCGCAAGAAGCGGAGCAAGTCAAATCCAGCACCGACCATCCAAGTCGCCAAAAGGGTAGAACCGACCGTCCACGTCGCTAAAAGGGCAGCACCGACCGTCCAAGTTGCTAAAAGGGCAACACCGACCGTCGAAGTCGCTAAAAGGGCAGCACCGACCGTCCAAGTCGCTAAAAGGGCAGCATTGACCGTCCAAGTCGCAAAAAGGGCAGCATCGACCGTCCACGTCGCTAAAAGGGCAGCACCGACCGTCCACGTCACTAAAATGGCAGAACCGACCGTCCAAGTCGCAAAAAGGGCAGCATCGACCGTCCACGTCGCTAAAAGGGCAGCACCGACCGTCCAAGTTGCTAAAAGGGCAGCATCGACCGTCCAAGTCGCAAAAAGGGCAGCATCGACCGTCCAAGTCGCTAAAAGGGCAGCACCGACCGTCCACGTCGCTAAAAGGGCAGCACCGACCGTCCAAGTCGCTAAAAGGGCAGAACCGACCGTACACGTCGCTAAAATGGCAGAACCGACCGTCCAAGTTGCAAAAAGGGCAGCATCGACCGTCCACGTCGCTAAAAGGGCAGCACCGACCGTCCAAGTCGCAAAAAGGGCAGCATCGACCGCCCACGTCGCTAAAAGGGCAGCATCGACCGTCCACGTCCCTAAAAGGGCAGCAACGACCGTCCATGTCGTAAAAAGGGCAGCGCCAGCTTCCCAAAAGGTGGGAACCGAATCAGGTCGCCTCCAAGTAAAAGAAGATCCATCAATTTCATGCACACGACCCACATATGTGGTGAGCATTTATTGATGGGGGGCAATTTGTTGGGGTAAAAATTTACACCCAGGTTGAACAAGTCAAAATCAAAGTCAACCCCGAGCCAAGTGGGCCCAAGCCCAGATCCAGTGGGCCCATGCTCGGGTCGAGCCCGAACATGAAGCGGCCGGCCTTCCCCCATGCCAAGATAAAAATTTTGTAATAAATAATTTTGTTGTATTTCTTTTATTTTATTTTATGGATAAATATAAGAAAAATAGGCATAAAGCCAAATTTTTGTAAAGCCCATGGCTTATGTGCAAAAAGAAATGGCACATGAGCCATGGGATAGGCAAAATGCCATTTTGTGAAGCCCAAGGGGCTATGTGTAAAGTGTACAGCCTATAAAGGCAAAGATAATGAAATATCTCAACAACTTTTTTCTCTCTCTAAAAAATTCTTCAGATCTGAGATCTTTTCTCCTTCTTCAAGGTTCCAAAACCTTCTTCTTTCTCTTGAATTAAATCAAGAGTTTTACTTTTCTTTTTATAAAACAAATTAGTTTTTCACCACAAAACCCATAAAGGGGAACTCAGATCTTCCATTAGATCCCAAAAAGAAGAGATTTTTAAAAATCACATATCTCTTGATCTTCAAGATCCAGCTAACGGAGGAGGAAGAAGAACCTCTTTCACTAAACCCCAAAAAAAAAAAAACACTCAGGAGTCCAACTCCTCCCTGATTTCTCTTCCGAGAAATGTTTTTAGGCCAAAAGCCTCTTTTTCTCGCCGGTGCTCAAGCGCAGAGTGCCCGCGTGCCGACACATGGCGCGCTTGCGCTCAAGCGCTCAGCGCTCGAGCGCAAAGTGCCCCGGTGCCGACACGTGGTGCGCCTGCGCTCAAGTGCAGACGCTCAGGCGCAAGTCGCTCCCGTGCCGACACGTGGCGCACTTGGGCTCAAGCGCCCAGCGCTCAAGCACAAGTCGCCCCCGTGCCGACACGTGGCGCACTTGCGCTCGAGCATCAAGCGCTGAAGCGCAAAACGCTCACGTGTCGACACGTGGCGTGCTTGCGCTCAAGCGCCCAGCGCTCATGTGCAGAGCGTTCACGTGCCGACACGTGGCACTCTAGCGCCAGAGCGCACAGCACCTAGGCTTACAGCGCCTAAGGTGCTGCCCCCACGCATCTTTTGGATGTCTTTTCCTCCCTTTATATATATATACATGTATATACATACATATGTATACATATGTACATACACACATACTCCACGACACTGTCTTTGTTAGAAAAAATTTCTAATGGGGCGGTGCCCCGCACCCCGCAAGGGGGCTGCTAGCCCCCTTGACCCCTCAGCCCGGTATCCGGATAGCGGGACACCCGTAAAAACTCTGCGTGGCTCCCGATATATCAAAACCCCCCAAAACAAAACACACGTATACTGCACATCAAGTTCGCATGACCAGTTTAACCCGTCAATCGGAGGTTCCCTCCCTCCAAAGGCGAGGGGTAATTAACGGCAGTTTAGTCCGCGGCTGCCGGAGATTCGGATCCCCACAATCATTAAACCACGGCCTATCCAAGGCAGGGGGAATCTGTAGTACGCCTGACAAGCGTGCGTGTATTCCCATCTCAATGGGGTGACGAAAAACACCCTACAGGGAGCAATTCCGAGGATGAAACGCCCCTCAACCCACTTTTTGAAAAATCCACCTCAGAAAAAGATGAAGAGAAAAAGGACCGTGAGAATATTCAGCTGTGTGACCATACGCTGGACACCCGAAGAACCTCAAAACTGCAAACAAAGGTTCGAAGAAAAAAGACAAAGGGAAAGGAAAAATGCCCGAAGAAATCGCCCTCGATGAAGAAGGAGTAAAAGAGCTCGCCGTAAGGGACCCGCCTAAGAAAAATAAGGTGGATTACAACGTCCTAGTACATCTGAGGAAAATACCCTTGTAGCTAAGTATATTGGATGTTCTCCTCCTGTCCAAAGAGGCACAAAATTCCCTGATCAAGGTATTATAAGAGCCTAATCAGTTCCAAGCTTTCCTCGCAGAAGAGAAGATGAAAAATGAACTTGCAGAGGTCTACACGGCTGATATTATATTCAGTGATGAAGATCTACTTCACGGTACGTGCGAATATAATCGCCCGTTATACGTCACCGGGTACTGCCACGATATCAAGATATGGAAAATCTTTGTCGACAACGGATCTTCCGTTAACCTTATCAATGTGAGAGTGCTGAAGGAAATTTGCATGAATGTTCAACGCCTTACCCGAGATAAAATTACCACCTCCGGGTTCGACTCACATTCGCCACAGATCCGTAATACTGACGCTACGCTTTGGTCTGCTTGTCACTGACATCCAATTTCATATTTTTGACGCCAAGACTTGCTATAATGCTTTACTCGGCAGGTCTTGCTTACATGAGTACAACATTATACCTTCTACACATTATCAGTGTATGAAGTACTTCAAGGATGGTTCAGAGTACACTGTCACGGGAGTGCTAAATCCATTCTCCGTAAACGAAGTCCGGAAGTATGAAGATGCGATGTAATTTCTGCCGGACTTCGAGGATAAAGAAAGGTGTCATAGGCCGGAGAGTAAACAAAAATCCATCGCCACTATCCCAATCTTTGGATGCGATACCGAGTAAGACGAAGAAATAGTCTACTCGGGGCAGCCCCAAATAGTCTACCCCAATCCTAGTCTTTGGCAGTGATTCCGAGGATGAAACTAATGCAGTGTTCTCCATTCGCCCGTCAATACAGGCTTTCGCCGGAACGAATAAAACTCTACAAGTTACAATGGCTCCGCCTCGACACTACAAGGAACTTGATGCACTCGATATATACAGCGTATAAGAACTGCAAACTTTCTACGTACCTCCTAGACGAAAAGGTAAAAAGGCGATCCTTTTCTACCAATTTACGGAGATCAAAGTAGAAAAAGAAATTTGGTATGGTGCCTATTTTGCACTCGACAGGCTTCAACCCATCCGTTTGCTAAGATATTACGCGGAGGGATTGAAAGAGCTGTTAAAACGCAAAGGCGTACCACTCGAACAAACTGTTCGACAAGCCCAATTTTACAAAAAGATTTGGGATATTCCTGGGACTCAACGAAGAAAGCCCAACGGGAAGATGGAAACAAATGTACTTTGATATATTTGGTCCAAGAAACGGGAGCAAATCTACAATTGTCACGTTATAAACTGCTCGAGTGAAGAGAAAAACGCTCTTCCAAGTAGCTATGACATCGAATCGGAGCGAAATCCCGCATTGAAAACGTTATGTCCGTCACTCGAAGAAAAAATTGACAAGCTAATAAAAGAAGCTTGTCAAGCGAGCATAGACAACCATAGCCGCGAAATGACCATTTATGAAAAGGCCAAGACACAGCGTCTCAGTCAGCAATCTGCGGAGGAAGTAGTCTATAACACTCTTCATCCCCAGCCTGCTATATATTCTCGCGAAAAGAGAAAATCCCGAAATGGAAGTAAAAATAGAGCAAAGAACGCAAACAACGTTCAAAGAAAACATGGCGGGTCCAAGACGCCCTTCAATCGAGAAATGCTTGATTGGTGCCTGTCCTTTATGGGTCGGGAATACTCCTTCCCTTAAGACATGATAAGAAAATATTCAACCTTGTCATGAAGCACCAAATGATCATGCTTCCGGAGTCTCGGCACCCTGAACAAATAAACGAGGTCCATCATCCGGATTATTGCTCCTATCACCAAGCAATAGGTCACCCCCTTGAAGACTGCTTCACGTTTAAAGATTGGGTAGAAGACCAGTGTCTACAAGGCAGGTTCACTTTATCCGACAGCTGGAGGGTAACCCCACCACAAAAGTATGAGCCAAAGAGAACCTATACTGTCAGGATAGGACCAGCTCGACCGTGAGAATGGAAGCGAACTCGTACCTGCCATATAATAACACTCTCAAAAGAGGGAGGGCATGAGAGTATGCGTGACTTCTTCGGGTGCTTCACAAATGAAGACGGGAACGAGATGGTCTTAGAGTTTCCACCAACACCAAAAGAGTTGGAAGATGGGATACACACCATGGCGGACAACCTAAGAAAAATTAACTTAGGGTCAGAAAATGATCCGAGGCCGATGTTCGTCAGTGTGCTGCTATTTGAAAAACAAGTAGCCACACTGAAAGACGTGCTTATGCAGTATAAAGACTGCTTTACATGAAACTGCTCTGAAATGCCAGATCTAGATCCAAAAGTAATGGTACATAAACTGGCTATATCGGTAGGCATAAAGCCAATCAAACAGGCACCAAGAAGGATGCGGCTCGAACTTGAGATGAGTATCAACGCTGAAGTCAAGAAACTAATCGACTCCGGCTTCATTCAAGAGGTTCAATATCCTGACTGGATCGCTAATATCGTTCCGGTGATGAAGAAAAATAGGACGGTTCATATCTGCGTGGACTTTCGGGGCCTTAACAAAGAGTGCTCGAAAGATAACTTCCCAGTGCCCGTCACCGAGCTGATGATTGATAACACATTCACCCATGAAGTTTTCTTCTTCCTGGATGGATCTTGAGGATACAATCAAATAAAAATGCATCCTAAAGACCAGAAGTATACTGCTTTCCGGACCCCGTTGGGCATATTCTGCTATAAAGTGATGCCCTTCGGTTTGAAGAATGCTGGCGCCATCTACCAGAGGGCCATGACAAAGATCTTTGATAACCTCATACACGAGATTGTCGAATTCTACATCGACGACCTTATGGTGAAGAGCAAATCTTATGAGGAATATTAGGAACATCTAAAAATAGTGTTTCTACGTCTTCGGAAGTATAACCTGAAGATGAACCCTCTAAATACGCGTTTAGAGTTTCCTTAGGCAAATTCCTAGGATTCGTCATACGTCACCGAGGTATCAAAATCGATCTCTCAAAGATCAAGGTGATTATGGAGATTCCTACACCTAGAACCCTCAAACAACTACGATCTCTCTAAGGAAAGCTCGCGTATATCCAGCGGTTCACAACCAATCTATCTGGAAAATGCCGTCCCAATAGTTATCTGATGAAGAAGCGGATCCCGTTCGTCTGGGATCAGAAGTGCCAAAGCGTACTAGATGAAATCAAACAATACCTACAAAATCCACCGGTATTGGCCGCTCTGATCAAGGGAAAACCTGTTATCCTATATACAACGACCCTTGAGTGTTTTCTAGGCGCATTATGGGCACAAGAGAACGATCAAGGAAAGGAGAGAGCTATGCATTATTTAAGTCGAGTTCTCCTTGGGGCAGAAAGCAACTATTCCCCTATTGAAAAGTATTGCCTGGCACTGATCTTCGCAATAATGAAGCTCAGACATTATGCCTTGGCACATGAAGTCCACCTCATATCAAAGATGGATCCTCTCAAATATCTAATATCAAAGTCCATAATGACAGGAAGGTTTGCCAAATGGGCGCTCCTGATGGAGTTCTCAGTAATGTATCGACCTCTTAGAGCAGTGAAACGACATGCCATCACTGACTTTCTCGCGAAGCATCCGATACCAGCCGATTCCTCCTTAAATTGTGAGTTGCCGGATGTGCATCCATTCGATGCAATTAAAAAAGAAAAAGAAGAAGAAGAAGAAGAAGATGAAGAAGAAGAAGAAGATAAGCTTCAGTGGGAGCTTTACTTTGATGGAGCATCCTCTATAAACAGGCAAAAGCAAAATACCCCCATAATCAAAACTGAGATGAACCTTATCTTCTTGACCCCGCAAGGAGGGATATTTCATTATACCCTCTCCTTAACGGAGCCGAGGACTAACAACGAAGCTGAATATGAAGCTTTGATAGCGACATGGGAATCAAAGACCTCCTCATATACGGAGACTCCCAACTAATTGTCAGTCGAGTAAATGGGAACTATCGGACATGTAAGCCAGAACTGATAAGGTATGGCAATAAAGTGCAGCAACTATTGACACAAATTTCTTCCTATACCCTAGAAAGCATACCGCGAGCGAAAAACAACAAAGCGGACGTGTTAGTCAATTTGGCTAAAGAATTGGCCGATGAGGACCTCGATGACGCAAGGATCATTGTGCAAAGCCGCAGGGTCCTTGCGCCAAAAGTTACATCTTCGGAATACCTGATAAAGCCATCCGAAGGAAAAGAAACGACCGAACAAGTAGCCCTTCAAATAGAGAACAAAGAAAAGGTCAAGAACTGGAGGGAAGTCTTCATAGACTACTTTAAGTCCCATGAATGCCCGAAGATGCGTCGTTGAGATATTAGCTCATGAAACGAGCTTTGTCTTTCGCCTTCGTCGATGATACTCTATATAAGAGATCGATCGATTGCCTATGGCTTAGATGCCTGGGGCTGGAGGAAGAAAAGAAAGTCGTCCAAGAAATTCACGACGGACTCTGCAGTTCTCATCAAGCTGGGCCAAACATGAAACTGAAGATAAAAAGAATAGGCTATTCTGGCCCACGATGATTCAAGATTGTCTCTAATATGTGAAGCAGTGTCACTCATGCCGAATTCATGGGGACTTCATACACTAGCACCCAAATCCGCTGCACCCTACAGTGGCCAGTTGGCCGTTCAAAATGTGGGGAACCGATATAATTGGCCCTGTCGAACCGGCATCATCCAAAGAACATCGGTTTATATTGGCAACGACCGATTACTTCTCTATCGGTTCGGTACTCCGCGACGCATTGTCTCGGATAATGGACCAGCTTACAGAAGCCCTAAAATCAGCCGCTTTGCATAGTAGCATAAAATAGATTGGAGATATTCTTCAGTCTATAATTCTAGGGCCAACGGTCTAGCTGAAGCCTTCAACAAGATCTTGACCAAGATAATAAAAGAGATAGTGCCATAAACAAAAAAGACTGGCATGAAGAGCTGCATGAAACTCTTTGGGCGTACCGAACAACGTTCAAGACGGCCATGAATACTACACCATACGTACTGGTGTTCGGCACAGAAGCAGTACTCCTATTGGAAATAGAACTCCCCTCTCTATGAGTAGCGGTTTAATACGAGATGAAGAAAATGCTCATCTTAAGCTTGAGGAGCTCGACGCCCTTGATGAAGCCCGCCTTATAAGCACAACAAAACCTGGAGGCTTATAAGGAAAGGATGACACGGCCGTATGAAAGATTGACCATGCCGAGAATATTCTGCCAAGGCGAACTCGTGCTGGTCGTCAAAATTCCAATGATACCCAATTGTGTAAAATGGAGTTCGAGCCGAACTATGAAGGCTTGTACATCATAGATAAAGTCTACCAAGGTGGAGCCTACCTGCTCATGGATATGCATGGCGAAAGACCCTTCCGGCCAATAAACGGCCGATTCCTCAATAAGTACTACGCTTGACGGGTCATAACTTAGGTCATTGATAGATGACGACGGTTGTGTCCGCTCGCTATCTTCCTGAGTCAGAACTCTGAGAGTAGTACCAAAAAAGCCCCGTCGCCTCAAAAATGGCGATAATGGACCGAGAAGTCTCTAAACTAATAATGGACCGAAACGTCCCTAAACTAGCGTGTTCCCCCGAACATGGGAATAATGGACCGGAACGTCCCTAAACTAGCATTTCGCCACAAAACACGATGATATTGGATCGAAAAGTCCTTAAATTAAAAACTCGCCTCAAAATACGGCGATAATGGATCGTCAAATCCTTAAACTAACACGTTTAGCCCTGTGGTGGATCTTTATATTGACCACCGTATACAATCCACGGGCATAAACAATTCATAGCTCTCCCACATCCTACATGATGCAGTCTCTCGAAAAAGATCAGGGCCTACAGCTAATGGTGCGTTACCTTACGGATCGCCTTAAAAAAAGGTACATCCACAAGCGAAATGGGCATGGATGAAAACCCGAAAGGGCATTGTGAGTAAATACAGTAGGACTGTCGATGAGTTTGTGAAAACCGGAGAGGGCGCAATCTCGTAAAAAAATACACTTACAAAGTTCTTACGAATTTTGAAAGAGAAAACACCTGCTTGAGATCCTTACCACTCTCAAAAGAGTAACACACTTAGGAATCCATATAATTCCTAAGGAGAAAATTCACTTACGAAATCCTCACGACTCGTAAGAAGAATATACCCTCTATAAGATCCTCACAGTTTATAGAATTCAAAAGCCTTAAGATACAGGGATCTGAACCTGTTCTTAAGCCACCAAAACCCAACAGAAAATATATGTCCTACAAGTAGTCCAATATCGACTCTTGTATACAATTTACAGGAATAAATAAATATATTCCCCACCAAGTTCCTCTAATGGTGAGAAATATCCCCATGTGGTGAACGACACTTGTAAATCCTTTCAACTTAGAAGGAGAGATTACTCTTGTAAGATCCTTACGACTTATAAGAGAAAACACACTTAGAAATCCCTACAATTCCTAAGGAAAAAATACACCTACAAGATTCTCACGACTCGTAGGGAGAAATACCTTTATGAGACCCTTACAGCTCATAAAGTCAAAAGCCTTAGTTGACAGGATCATAACCCTGTTTATTAAGCCACATTTGTTCAAATCGACAAAGGTAAATGGTGATTCGCTCCTAACAATATTCCAGTTATAACGATACTGATTGCAAAATTGGTATCAGGACCCAAGTCCCCAACCCGCCATAAAATCAGCGAGCCAAAAAATGCATATGAAATAGCCAAAATGATGGGCTAACTCGTAATAAAAATCAACGAGTAAAAATATGCATAAGAAACAGCTGAAAGGTTTAGGCAACTCACAATAAAAATTGAGTACATAGCCGAAATGATTAGGCACCGCGAAAATAGTCGAAATGATTGGGCAATCACGACTTTAGCGATATAAAAGCGGAAAAGATAGAACATCGCGGAAATAAAAAATATAATATATAATAAAATAAAACTTTGCTGCCCTGCAAGTAGGTTTATACTGACTTTTATATACAATCCACAGGTACAAATGAAAGAAAGGGAATCATATTTTCCCACCAGGTTCCGTCAAAGGGAGAGCTAGATCTTGATGGTAACATCTACAGTTTAGAGATCAGCTCGACGTTCTTCTCATTCCAACAGGGTGCAGACGTGACGTCAACAAAGCTCCAAGGAGCCAAATCATAAAGGAGTAATGGAAAAATCCCAGCTCCAGCTCAACGTTCCTTCTCGGTGCAGATACGACGTCAACAAAGACCTAAGGGTCAAATATAAGCAGAGCAATGGCAAAATCCTAGCTTCAGATCTCAATGGCGAAAACTACAGCCTAGTGGTCATCCTGACATTTTTCTCATTCTAGCAGGATATATACGCAACGTCATCAAAGACCTAAGGGTCAATTAAAAGCGGAGTAATGGCAAAATCCTAGCTCCAAGTCTTGACGGTACATATACAACCTAGAGACTAGCTCGACGTTCTTTCTTGGTGCAGACGCGACGTCAACAAGGACCCAAAGGTCAAATAAAAGTGGAGTGACGGCAAAAGCCTAGCTCCAGATCTTAATGGCAACATCTACAGCTTAGAGATCATCTCGACGTTCCTCCTCATTCTAATAGGGTGCGGACACAACTATCAAATGAAATTGGAGCAATTACATATTCCTAACTCAAGACCTCAATAGAGACACATACAGCATGCAGGTCATGTGGATATCTATCCTACTTCAACAAAGAATCGACACGACATCATCAAAGCAAAAACGAAGTGACGGCATATTCCTAGATTCGGGTCTTGACGACAATACATACATGGCCTAAAGACCATTAGGGATCATCCCACGTTAGAAGGGTGCGGTTATGATTCATCGGGGCTTCAAATTAAGCCTAATCTCAAGTAAAAAGCGCCACGGCAAATACCTAACGCTTGTTCTTCCGACGGTAATACATATATTCTAATCTAAGAAGATTACTTGAAGTCTTCTTGTCCAACCTCAGAAAAGATCAGAGACACGACAGTCATAAGGCTACGCGAACAACAACCTAAGAAACTGCATATCAAGAAATAAATCAGCCAACACGATGGTACGATGGACTTAAACCTAGTACCACAAACCTAACAGACCCTTGTCATAAAAGAATAGGGGTTATCAACATCCAACATTAGGGCAAGTTTTCCTATAAACCTAAGGGAGGAAAACTAAAAACACTCTGAAATGAGTACATAAACTAGAAACTCTGAAATGAGTAAATAAACTAGAGACTCCGAAATAAGTGAATAAACTATAAACTCCAAAATTAGTACATAAACAACTTTGCGCCGGATTAAGACATCAAGAAACAGAAAGGTACATGCGAATGCAAAAAAAAAAAATTTTTATTCATGAATCAAAGTGTTTGAAAGATTAAATTTATGAAGTAAAACGGTGACCCGCTCATTTTCCTGCTGGAGATCATTCTCGCATTCCACTATTACAGCCAATAGCGTTTCGATTTGAACCTGTTGTTGCAAGCATGAAGTAAGCTTCTCATAAATCTCCTGTTTAGCAACTTCATAGCCCCGCATTCCTCGCTCTGTAAAATCAAGGTCCTGTTTCAGCTCCATTCCTTTGAAAATGCGCCGTTGAAGGTTTTCAAAGATGACCTGGAGCCGCGTGGCATTAGCTTCTACCTGAGCACGCAATGGTCTTGACTCTCCAAAAGCCATTTCATACTCCTTCTGCTTCAGGACCATTCCGCTCATAGAAGTGAATGAGAGTGGCACATTGTTCGATTCGCGCGGTCAATTGAGCCTTTGAGGATAAGGCTTCAGACGTGAGATGCTTGCGCTCAATCTTATGGAGGCAAGCCTTGATTTGCTTATAACAATCAACCCAGATGATGAAGAAGTCTTTGTTATGGAACATCACAAGAGTCGCCCGCGTAGGGTTGACTTCATCCACGAAGTCTCCAGCAGAAGAGAGAGTCTCGATATTAAGGTCTTCAATAAATTCGCTCAGCATACATCTGCTATTTTCCGCACCTCTAGAAGATTGACGTTTAGCGAAAGATCCTGCGGGCATAGCTATATGGGATTCAACGGGAATTGAAACCAGCGAGCTGCTACAGATAAAGATGGGTCAGATCTCTGTTTAAATAAAAAAAAAATGAATAAGATCTAACTTACCAATAGTTGGAAGCGGCAAATCTGAGAGCATAGAGAGCTCAACCATTTTCTCGTCTTCTCCTTCGAGCCGTAAGACTGTAGTCAGTATAGGAAAAATTCTTATTAAGGAAGGATTATTTGTAGAAAGTTGAGATCAGGAATGAGAGATATACTAACCAACACTAGAAAGATGGACAGATCCAAATTGGAGGGCGAAGTGCGAAGCTAATGCTTGACACAGATGGTTGAAAAGTGCTCCTGCAAGATTGTGATAATATACGTCAAGCAATTAATATAAGGAGTAATATCAATGCTGAAATAATAAAAAATTAAATTACCATCCATCTTTAAGCCTGAGAAGACTCGGGGAAGTGTAAAGGAGATAGGTGGAACGACAACGGTCATGGTGCTAGCTGACGGGGGTTCTTCAGTTTGCAGATCGCCAGGGTTTGCCGTGCCTATATCCGAAATAAAGAAAACGTTAGCAAATATGTCTAGAAGAAATGAGGATTTAAAAGTAATAGCACAGAAGGTACCTGCGAATTTCATGAGAACCGACAGTGCGGGAACCATGATTGTATCTGGAGTATCACTAGTCGCGATAGCTTCTTCGACTTCCACCACTACAGAGGAGACAGCTTCAGAGTCTGCACCCTCATCTCCCGAATCAAGAAGGGCTGTCGCTATGCTAACATTACCCGTTGATACTGCGGTTCTACTGGTAGAAGGAGTAGCAATTAGAGCAATATTAGACTCAAGATGAAGGCCTTCCATCCCAGAATCTCCGGATGCCGCCACCTCATCTGCAGCCCCAGTATCTGAACTTGTCCCTGCATATCATTAAAAAGGAGAATGTTAAAATTCGGAAAAGTTGCTACTTTAGGAAACCGGGAAAATAGGTAAAATCCTACCTGGTTTTATCGAAACATCAGGCCCTTCTTTCCCTAGAACCAAATGTTCTGCCTCTACGCGAGCCGCACGTGCGATGTACCTGTGGGCGGTCGACAAGGCAGGAGGATATCCTTCATGGAAGCGCTAGGGGTTCGCGTTTCACTTAAGCTGGCATCGGTGGCTAGGATGGCTCAATGCTTCCTTGCTAAATGCCTCCGATGTTTCTCCTCGGCTTTGGCCATATGAAGGGATCTCTCTAGAACAACCGATAGACGAAGATTCTCATCTGAATCAGACTCAACCTTTGGATCTGCTACAATATCCGTCATCGGCTGCTTTAACGACACTTCCCGTAGTGGCTCAGAGGTGGCCTGAGCAATAGACGGAAGCTCTGAAGATTCTGCAGGGGTCGTTGAATGAGGAATATCCTCTACGCTAACACCCAAAGATGGCACCTCACTCAAAATAGTGCTAGTTACAAAGGTTCCTATAATGAAAAGAAAGGAGTCAAGGTGTGGGAAAAATGAGCTAAATGTTCTAAAGCACATAATATAAATTATACCAAGGCCCATAGAAGCACGGAGCCTCTTCTCTTCCTCCTCGTATGTTTTAATGGGTGCCCGAAGAGTCTCTTCAGTAGAGATTCCTATTAAAAAAGTGTTAAATAAAGCGCAATAACATTTTACTCTATGGTATACAAAGAGTATAGATGATGTGTACCCAACAATGCAAGGGCAGTAAGGGCTGCTTGCTCATGGGCCAATCGTTTGGAAGCCTCAAGAGCGGCCTAGAGATCAGTCACCGTGTTCTTATCGATAGAAGCTTCAGGACAAAAAAAAAGGTCATCAATGGTTTCGTATTCCGATAGGTCTTCGCTATAGGGAGCATGGGGCTCTTGACCAAAGACAATATCGGACGAAAAAATGGATTTCTTCTTATTTTGTGAACGAAGAGCATCTCCCGACGATAAGAGCATTCTCTTTGCTGGCATCTTAGGGCAGCGCGTTCGGATATCCGAGCCAATGTCTGACTCGAGAAACGTTGCAGACGTCACATCGGGTCATGGCTTAGCCATCGACACCGTCGGAAAAACATGTGGAGCTACTACCGTATCGCCTTGTTTCAGGGAAGGACGAATGACCGCACATCGTTTCAGAGGGACCGCAGGGTTGCTAGCCAGAACGGAATCCTTATGATCAAGGAGCATCCAGCTTTCTTCTTTGATAACAGCGCCCGTCGCATGTTGGTATCAGGCTACATAAGCGTTTAAGGCCCTCGGAATATGACCCGGTTCAGCCATCAGGAAGTGAGATCGCGTGTTCAGTCGCATAAAATGGTGGATCGTATTGCGAACGGTTTCCTCTGAAGCAACCAGATTGACAAGAAATGCCTCGAGGGGAATGCCCTGGTCATAACCTAATTGTTGAGCGAAACGATGCGGGTTATACCTTATAAACAGCACCGAGACATTTTGCCTAAACACTAAGAATCCTGGCCTAATAGAGTACAGATGTACAATTTCCCTAACCTTTAAAGCAAAAATCCCATCCTTGAACATGTCATGAAGCGGCTGGACCACTTTTGAAGATTCTTTGCCAACAGTCAAGACCCTATCAACAAAAGCCATGCTATCCCCAACAATGCGCGGACACAAAAGAAACCGTCGAGCTGCCCGTTGTGTTGGATCGGGAGAGGAAGCGTCGATCAACTGAATGACCTTGGGGAAATTATACCCCTCATAAAATTTGGGTCTCTTATGCGTGTCGAAAGCACCCAATACATGCATCTCTATCCATAATATGAAATAATGAAGAGGGAGGTTCACGGGCCCCACACCCGGCTGGGTGGTATCAACCGCCATGCTCAAGCCGTTATACAAATGAGCCAATCCCATAACTCCAACGGCCATACGCGTTCCTGCCGCAATACGATGAGCCGGGTAGAAGACGGACGGTCTCATGTACCGATGATGCTTCGGGAGTGCAAACTAGCTGAGCCATAAGCTAATAAAGCCCATAAGAAATGTTTCGTCATCGATATCCGAGGCAGCAATTTCTGCAAAAAAGAGATGACGGGGGTGTCGGGAATAAATAACTGCTTCAGATCCGCATCAGCAGTCAGCAGCTTGTCCGAACCAAACCCAAATGGATCATCAAGCTTGGCGAACTTTGCGGCATTCTTTAACAAAACTTCTGGGCGGAGGAAACAGGCGACAAAATCTGCAAAGCTAACCCCATGCCCTCCGGACTCCAAAAACAGGCTCTCGTAAATATTCAACACCTTTATTAGACTCGGGAACTTGTGCCAGATAGCATTCTCTGGCGTAAGATCGATGCCGATTGATTCGATGGCAAAAATATACTCGTCGGAAGGAAGTATCTTCTTATAGTGCTCCCCTATGGGTAATCCAGAGATATCTGAAAATTTCTCCAGCAAAATCGATACCTCCCTGTCTGATAGCAGAAACGTATGGGTTGGGATATTCCACTATTTCAAAAAGGACTTAACCCACCATACGTGAGGATTATGGTAATAGAATAGAGATGCATAAATTGCCGGGTATAGCCCAGTCCGCAACAACAACGATTTCTTGGCAGATAAGATGTAGCGATAACCTACCGGATGTCGAGGGGTCACTACTATGGTATAAACCTGACCCCACAGTCGTGCTTCTCCTTAACATATATGACGCCCCAAAATATTTAGGGCCATCCGCGGTTTGACTGGTATCAACGCCATAGATGGTTGAAGACGACCATCTACAGTCCAATTAATCTCTTCCACAGCATAAGAAACTAGCGGAGGGTTGGTGTACTGAATTGAGGGGATTGGCTCTAATGGCACCTCGCAAGTAAAGATGTGTCGACCCCTGAAGATGTAGCTGTATCACGCTCCCCACAGATGATGAGATTTCCATTTCGGATCGTAGTCCCGAATTAAAGTAAGGACCTCACGATCAGTGGATGCGTCAGCAAATGCACTCTCCGAGAGAACATAAAGAAAAAAGGAATTAGAAGCCATGGTACCTGGAAAGAAACCTAGTGGAAAGTTAGCAATAAAAAAATGCTAGCATCACTAAGCTTAAAAAACTAGTGGGTCCCATAAAATCAAAGTGGTGGCTCATCAATGATGAGATATATGCCCACCGTGAGAACCAAAAAGGATTCTCATTAAATGAACAGTGGAGTTAAAACTCCCAATATTCCCCGAAAAACAGGTTCATTTAAACAACAGAAGACTCAAATCTATGAAAAGGATATTAAAACCCTAAAATTCCTTAAAAAGGAAAATATCCAAGAACAGTAAAGGGAATAAATTTCCCGAAGTTCCTAAGAATCAAACCAGATATAAACTCTGCAAAAAAAATGGAATTAAATTCCCCCGAACGATGGGATTAAACCCAAGAAATTCCCCATGTTGATAAACAAATGGGTTTTTATAATGGAATTAAATTCCAGAAATTCTCGAATGTCAGGATTAATGATGAAGGGAATCAAAGATTCTTAAGAATGTCCATTGACTCAAATCTCAGATATGGAAATCAAGATCCATGATCTACATAAAAAAAAATTTTAAGATCTCCAAGAGATCGATTCAAGAGAAGAGCTAAGCTTTGTTAAATATGTTGATGGGTTTAGAATCCAAAAGAGAAATAATAATAATAATAACACATCCAAAAGATTTTAAGAGCTAAGCTCTGTTCATAGTCCTCACCAAAAACTTTGGCAAAGTTTACTCTGTTCAAAAGAGTTCTTGAGGGCAGAGATCTAGGCTCTGAAACGGGAATTAAATTCTCAAAAGAAAAGGATGTCTCAAGGAAGAATTTGAAGAGATAGCGGTCATTTCAAAGACCAAAGGCTATATTTATAGGATGTGATAGGGACGGTTCTGATTCCCCGAATCCCAAGGTGGATCGGATGACTCAAAATTGTGCACCATTCAACTCACGTGCAAGCCACGTGAGCACAACGGTGGGGGGAATTTGTTCCCTCATAATAAATTTTTTTTAATTAAAAAATCAGTCTGCAGCACCTCACGTGCTTCTCACGTAAGCACTAGTGCCGGTCTCTAATAGGATTAAATCCTACAGCGGCGCCTCACGTAAAGCTCACGTGAGCGCCGACGTGCAAAGAATATGGTGCCTGATTCCGTAAGAATTAAATTCTTAGATGGCGCTCATGTGCATAGCACGTGAGCGTTAGTGCCCAAATTAAAGAGAGTAGAATTAAATTCTGCATGTGAATATTCTCTGTTAAACAGAGAACCGTCAGATCAAAGATCTAATGGTGATTAAAAATCATCAGATATAGAATTAAATTCATTTAGGGGGAAAATTTCTCCCTGATCTTTTTTAAATAAAAAACATCTTCTCTGTTAAACAGAGAGTTGTTGGATCAAAAATCTAATAATAGAATTAAATTCTAATATAGGAAAATATTTCTCTAATCTTTCCAAATGAGAAAGATAAATTCTGAAACCTTAGATTAAAAAATCTAATTGCGATTAAAAATCACCATTTGATAGAATTAAATTCAATTTATGGGAAAATATTTCCCTAATCTTGTTATATATATTCTGTAAAACAGAAATTTGCTAGATCAAAGATCCAACGGTGAATAAAATCCCCAAACAAATTTTGAGGCTAATTAAATTAATTGGTATATTTCAAATGATAGATTTTCTCAAAACTGATTAACAATTTGCCTCTTCTATATAAAGGATCTGAGACTTCAAGTATCAGATCAAAGATTGACCCCCAAATCTTCTGCAAAAAAAAAAAAGAGAACAGAAGCCACAAAACTGAGAATTCAATTCTCCTTTTAAAGAAGAAGATCCTCGCTCATTCCAAACCCTAGGCAAAGAAAAACAGAGATTAACAATCTCTTTTGCCTAGTATAAAAAAAAAGTTTAACCCTTCACAAAAAAAAAAGAATTTAGTTCTTCCTCTGATCTGAGATCTGCAAAGCAGATCTTCCCACAAGTTAAGAATTTAATTCTCATCGGGAAGATCTTGTTCTTCGAACTCAGAATCTAAAAAAAACTAGATTAAAAGAGAGATAAAGAACATAAGTTCTATGAATTTAATTCCTCTAAAAACATGATTTAACCATACACAAAAAGAACTTAATTCTTAGAACATAAGAACTTTTTTCTAAAAAAAAACTTGATCCCACATCTTCAAACCAGAGATCTTGATGATCATCAATGGCCAAAACGCTATTAACAGATGTTTAACTTCTTTTCTAAAGATAAAATAGAGAGTAAGTTTAGGGCTCGACGCCTCACATGCTTCCCACGTGAACGCCGAAAAAAGGAGCTCGACGCCTCACGTGCTTCCTATGTGGGTGTCCAAAACAAAGACCCCACGCCTCATGTGCTCCCTACGCGAGCGCCGAACACAGAACGCTCGGCGCCTTACGTGCTTCCCACATGGGGGACCAAAACAAAGATCCAGCGCCTCACATGCTCCCCACGCGAGCGCAATACAAAGTGCTTAGTGTGAGGATCTGGCGTCCGCACCGTGGAGGCCGCGGGCGAGGCGGAAGCAAAAACAAAAAATTTTTGCAGGCACCGGACGCTCACACCCGAGAATTCGATCCAAACACCCTAAACTAGCAAGCTAAAACATGCAAAGTTGAGAAATACAACATTTGTTGCGTGTCCACCCAATTGTGGAAGACCGCTCCGAGCTCGTAGCCGCCGGGAACGCGCTTGAGTATCGATCATCCTTGCCGAAGATGATCCACCTGAGGGAACACGGAGGAGGCTCAAACCGACTGTCCTAAGTTGCTTGGTTTGGGTGGCCGGTGATGTAGGAATACTTCACTATATTTTTCTTTCTAGAAGCTTGCTTGAAAATGAAAGCAAGAAGAAGAAGGAGAAGGAGAAGATGAAGCATGCGCTAACCATGGAGGAGATGAAGAAAATCTCATCAAGTCAACAAGTATAGAAAAAGAATGACTACTAATATCAACCATGATGCAATAGTGCATCCAAATGAAATAACATATAAAAATACATAGCCATGGCTCTCTACATTATTTGCAACCATGCTTTACTTTCTCCACTTGCCACCTCATTTCCTATTAAATTTTCCAAAGAGGAAAATCAAATATGAGATGTCCTTCTTCTAAAAGTATTCCCGTACAAATACGGAATACTTCACCTGGTATATATATCGCTACATATACACGTATCCATATAAAAATACGGATAGCACCAAAGAGAGAAAATAAATAGTGAATAATAATACTAAAATATATGTATCAAAATACATATATATATTATTAAATCAAAACCTGATTTAATAATCCGGCTTAATTCTAAGCCGGCTAGTATTATCAACCGTCCGATTAAAGTCGTATTTAATCGGACCTCATGCACGTACTACCGTATGGCTCCTACATCTTTCGCCTGAATCGGAAAAACCCTCTGTGTGGGACTCTAAAGACTCGACAATATGCTGCCAGTGGGTTTAACCACAAGCACGTCAGCGGCACTAGCTGTACGTAACGGCTACCTAGATACTTGTCGAAAGGGGGGTCGACAATCAAGTGCGTCCTTACCCTACTGAGCCTGAATGTGACAATCTCCGTACAGTCCGTTCTCTTCATCAAAGAGTATTGCATATCGGGTCTAGGGGGTGGATAACGTCAGACCCTTACTAACCCGACAAGTCGTGTCTGAGTCTAGCTCATCACCAACTGAGATACTACTGATCAATTATCAGTAAATCTCCCCCACTGTAGCCATGACTTTCTGGTGATAGCTAACTGAACACAGCATGACATCGACTCCTAATACCAGGAGAGACGAATCCCTGATAGTCGACCACTGCCTCCATATGGCTCGGGACTGTACCCAACTAAAACCTGTTTGCACGACTCCTTTGAGCTGTGGTAGGGTAGTAATCAAAGTACAGTGGGAACTCACACGAGAAAAATGAAGACTTCAGGTCAAAGGACTAATCTGTACTCATGCCACCTGAGAACTTCCATCTGACAATAGGTATAATACCATCTAGAACTTCTCAGCGAGTCCGTCTAGTGTACTCACCTTCAGTGAGTACCTGTATACTATCTTAGGTGACATAACACCAATGGCTTGGGAGACCGGCCACCGCCCCTGGTCAGGGTCTCGAAGTGTATACACTAGTCTACTCCGGAATATTGATACCCAGTTTCGATACTCTTATGACTAGGGACATTTAAGGATATGCTTGTAGACCACCCAGCTCTCACGTATATGATCGCCATCATAATGCTGGTAGTCAAGCAAGAATCTTATGGGCTCTATCAACATGTAATAGTGATCTGCAATACCACATAATGCATGTACATGATAAAGACAAACCAGATAGCATACTATCATTTTAAGTAAGACTGTCCTACCCGTATAGGTCTTCCCTCAATCATCACAATCGTATGCCTGCGATTACAATAATTGACTTGAGGGAACTATATCCAACAATCTCCCACTTGCACTTAAGGCTAATTATTGCGGTATCGTGTACCCACAGCTCGTGTGCTTCCGAATACCCAACTTCTCTACTAATTAGTTTCTCAAATCTCGTTTGAAGAACATCCGTGTTCGAGAAATAACTTCAGTGAGTGGATCCGCTATAATGTTTCAACTTTTACTCTTTATATCTCAACATGCGGAGATCAACAATCTTCCAAACTGAGCGATACCCTGCCCCAAGAATTTTTCTGGATACCTAATGGTACTAAGTTCTTCAATGAACAACTCCTATCTAACAAACTTCTTGGGCTGTATCCTCTGTTGAGTTATAACCGGTATCCTGCACCATGATTACTTTAGTATCCTTATTGGAACACTATCCAATATACAAATCCTCATAAGAGGATAAACTCATAACTCTGACAGCATCTCTGTCAACCAGGTCACCTTGGAAGCTATAATCGATAACCGCCTCCCGGAAGAGGCTACAGTTACCAAATACCAAGAACATCCTCTTATGTTCTTTACTGCTTCCCTTTGTTTCTCAAAGATTGGATTAATATATGCTTGTTGCAACTAGTGCAAAAGCAATATCTGGTGTTGTATGAGACTTTGCATGATTGACTTAATTGCGTAAGCAAATAATATGTCATTCATGTCAGTCTCTTTCTTCATCAGTCTAAAAGACATCCCTTTTAGAGAGAGTGACTCCATCACCTGCGAGTACACCACCACGTAAGGAGTCGTCCATTCTAAAATACTTTTAAAATGCTGTCCAAGTACCTGATTGGGGTACTTTCTAAATCTAGATCTAAAACCATAGATCTAGCCACTAGAACTTCTGATATACTATCCATATCCAACATGGAGAAAACACCGTGTGACAACCAAAATCTGACCGATAGTAGTATAGGAATTTCACTTCCTATCTGGAGTATGTCGTCCAAATCATGAACAGTACTCCCTGCATCCTTCTTACTTGGTTCATCTTTTGTTTTGACGAAGTCAATTACCTTGACCGTCACATCAATAACAGATGATCCGTCTCCGCTATCCTTGCTTTAGTCTATGAATAGACATAAGCATCTTGCACACCTTCCGCTGCTCCCACTGACTACGATAACCCTCTGGCAGAGTCATATACACGTGAACTTCCAAAATCCTATTTGGAAAGACGTTATAGTCACCTACCTTCCAGATATCATAGCCATGAACTGCATCAGCGCCAAAACATATCCATATGGACTTCAGTATAGACACTGAAGTAAAAGTTATATCACAATCCACAACTGGTATTTGATGAATACTCTTTACAACAAGTCTAGGCTTATTAGGTAAGCACCTTTCCACCTGCACAGATTTCGAAAGATTTACTTGCTCCTAATGGGTTTTACCTCTTCAGGAGCACCCAGCAAAGTCCAAAATCCATGATTTGCTGAAGTGCGTGGACTCCATCTTGGGTATGAAATACCTGGTCACCTAGAAGTTACCACTTCCTATGACCTGCTGATAATAAGTAGGGGAATAGCAGTGTCAAGTCATATCCACATAGACTTCAACATAGTATCTTTCCACCTGCACAGATCTCGAAAGATCTACCTGCTCCTAATGAGTTTTACCCCTTAAGGAGCACCCAGCAAAATCCAAAATCCATAATTTGCCGAAATGTGTGGAGTCTATCTTAGATATGAAGTATCTGGTTACTTGGAAGTTTCCACTTCCTATGACCTACTGATAATGAGTAGGGCCATCATTACCATGATGCCGACCTCCCTGTCACCGTCTATGAGAAAATCGAAGTGCCTTTTGGGTGTTTGAGGTTACCTACTAAAATGTGCGAAGTGGCTAACGATTTGTCAAGTCCAATTGAATGCTTAGGTTCTTCTAAATTTTCGGTAACCGTTTGTGGTCCTGAAATCACTTCCAATTCTACTATAGCCCCACTAATTTCTTTTGCAAAAAGAACCTTTTATAAAAATGTGGCGAGTCAAGAACAATATAACTATTGATCTTGTAAATGGTAGAAACAAAATCCCAGCGAATGCTCGGGATAATCGATAAACCGCCATTACGGAAGCGTACCTGTCTGGATTCTGCTTTTAGACAGAAACTGGATAACTCCATATCTTAACAACCTGAAGATATGCAACCATTCTATGTCCATATAGAATCAATGCACTAATTTAGATGGAACCAGATTCAAAAGTCATGCAGCTATTTCCAGTGCATATCATCTAATGGAAAAAGACCAATACAACATTGCTTATCATGGAGCACGTCCACTGATGTGTAACCTGTAAGAGAATCAAGTTCTCAATATTACTATAATGGAATACCTAGCATAAGTATCCACATTTTCGATCACCTCGAAGAATCCCGATACTTCCAACGTATGGTTCTCTACTTTATTCTTATACCTACAAACTTATCAAAATCTTTGAACTTGAATTACTACGAATGCGTGTCTAAAACCAGAGAACTCATAGGTAATCCTGAATGAAGTAAGAGTACCACTCCCTTGTCCCGAAGGACATTGGACAACATACACTTTCATGTATAAGTTCCAAGAGTATACCAACTCAAGTTATGTGTTTTGTAAATTGAAATCTGTATTTTGGTTAAGAATGTCTTACACCGTTATTCAATACACCTTACCTTATCCTGAACTGATATTCGTAAATGTCTACAACACAATTTTCAAAATGTATATCTCACATTATAAAAATAAAGGTACAGATATTTCATTTTAAAATTTGGTGCACAACAACGGTTATTCGAAACCAAATATTTGCCGTCAGGCAAAAATTAGGCGATTTAATCCAATATCACCAATTACAATGAATTCCGATATTGAGGATCAAATTACCTATTTCTCAATATTCTGCTCCTACTCATCATCTGTAACACCGTACAGATGTGAGATTCAAAACTGGTAAATACATACTCTGGAGTCAGAATTGACTGGGAAAACAGTTCTTTGTTACATGTACACAGAAATTCTGAAACATGAAAATGTTTCATAGGAGATAGTCATGTATTCCTATCTATTATCCAGATTCATAAAAGTAGTCACAATTTTCTTTGCTCTCACTTCAGTTCCTTTATATGTCTCTACTTCGTACCTTCTACACACCGTTCCTGCGCTAACTGGTTTTCTTTCTTTCCTACCTTTCGGCACCAGCCTAAGGTTTGGAAGAAGACTATCCAATAAGCGTAATGGGTGTACTCTCCTAATGCAAGGAGCTCTCGCAACCTGAGAGAAGGTAAAGGGAAGAGACAACCGAATAATCCTATTTAATTTCTTCAGAACCTGTGGCCATCCAAAACTGAAGTGACTTCTTCGAATTTGTATATAAATATACGATGGTCGTTCCAAGTAATATGGATCATCATAGTGATACGACATGTTCTGAAGAAATGCAAAGGGTAAAGTAGGAGTGGCAGTGATATATACGACTTTGTCTCGAATCAAGACAAACCAAAGCCAAGGTTGTAAAAGGTTCGGTCAAATTGGTTCATGAGTATTTAAGGTAAGTCATGGGTCGCTATACCTGAGAGAGAGAAAAGAAATACTCAGCATGCATTTTCAGTTGATAAAACTCCACATTTAATATGACATTTTTCCTACTATTTCTATATAATAAAAGGTGTTTATTATAATATATGATACATATGAGAATTTATCTGCAAAAATACTATTTTCATGTGTTTATATATTATAATTAATATTTGGTAGGAAAAAGTAAGCATATAATATCCATGTAACATTTGGCCCATTTAAATATGCTTACCTTATTAAATATCTTTGATCAATTCTTAATGGTTAAGTTAATATCTCAATAAAACAAACTCTACTAATATTATTTGTTGAGTTTGTTGTGCAGAGTTTTTAGGGCTGAAATCAAGGAAATCAAAGTTGTTAGAACAAACCTGCCTAATTAAGAAAGTAAACTAAAGAAATCAATTCTGGCAGTAACGAAGAGAAGATTTTCAGTTTCCAGAGATGTTAAAAGATCATCACGTGTCAGATAGACAAAGCCCCGGAGAAACGACCCAACAAACTCTTTATAAAGCCGCGGAACCGCGGCCAAAACCACCTATTGGCCGCGGTTCCGCCGCGGTTCAGACGATTTGGGAGTTTAGATTTCGCTGTTAGGATCTTAACCTCTGGTTTCCAAATTAGGAAGCTAGGGTTCTGGCTCTGGGAGTATAAATAAGGACCAAGAGCCTCTTGGAAAAAGGATCAAGCTGAAGAGATCACGAAGTCCACGACAGGCTCATACATCCAGGCTGATCATCAACTGTTCATCTACCTCCTTAGAAGAGATCGAGAAGTAAACTAGCATTTTGTAATCATTTTCTAAGGGAACAAAGTGTAAATGATTTTTGTTGATTAATAAAGGTAGTTGTTTTCTTATTTTATTTCTTTGTAGTTTTTCATTATGTTTTCCCTCTCCATCTCTTCTTATCCCAACATGCGCGAGTAATTCTTCGCTTGTTAGGGTTCATGGGATTAGGATAGGTTAATGGATGATGAAGATCCTTAAACTCTTTTTAAGTCCTATAAAATTTATAAACTTTATCAAAAGAATAGTTAACATCCTAATTGGGCGTGCTATCAATTCATTGATAATCGCGACCACGATTAGAGATTAGATTAACTATTGTTTTGGTAAAGGCTAGATATGAACGGAGTTCCATGTCGAGATAGGGGTTAAAAGTGGGAACTCTTTTCCCTACAGAAACCCTAATCTACATGCATCACTGCCGTTCTAGTTTTAAATCTATTAAAGGATAAAAAGAGTAATCTTTAATTAATCATCCATAACTACTAAATCCCAATGAACCCTACATGCCCCTTTTTAATATTAAACTTACATCCGTAGTTAATCTAGATCTATATTTTGCATCCGTGTTTAACGTAGTTCTAGAAACTATTTCCACTATTCATTATTCCTCTATTCTTCCTCTTTCTTAACACGCCTAAAGTAAGAATAAAATATTCAACGTTTCCCAGAGGATGACCCGTACTCATCTCGGTCTAGCATGCGACACCGTTCTGATTGCGGTTAACAAACTACTACATAAAATCTTGATAAATCAAACGGCGCCGTTGCCGGGGATACGTGCTTAATTTTTTATTCTTACTATTTATGTTGAATTCTTATTCGATCATTATCATAAACAAAATAAAACTGCAAATTGTATATTTAACGATTATTGTGTGAATTTTGCGAGGGGGTCTAGAGTCGCAGACTTGAGGAAACAGAGAGCCAAAGACATTCATCAAGATCCAGAGGAGCACAGGAGGCCACATAGCAAAAATCATCAAAAGATTCCCTCAAAGAACGGCGGAAGCGCGGCAAAAAGGCTATTTTAGCGGCGGATCCGCGGCTTAAGTGAGGAATTAGGGTTCCAAACTTCTCTGGTGAAATTTTCAACTCATTCTCTCTCCTCTGAAATCTAATAAATATCTTTTCTGCAGGATTCTTTGCAAAATATTGCCACTCAAAAATCTTTTTGCAAATTTTTGTTATTGGTTTGTTATTTCATATTTTAATACGGATTTTAAGGGGCAAGACCAAAATTCAGATTAGGTGAGAATTTCATCACCCTTCCTAAGCCCCACAAATCACAAAATGAGCATCCGCATCAACCCTACATTAATTTAAAAAATATCTAGACAAGACTCTAAGGACTGTCGCGCTCAATAAAGACAGAGGAAGGTCGTGGGTAATCTATCACTTATCCGCATTACTTTTGTGGTGTCTAGGCAAGTGTGTCGAAGGCAAGTGGCTACTTAATTAGGCCCGCTATTTTCGGTGATTCGTATAGCGGATACCTCCCAGTTACCTAGCACTTACCTGGCCACAAGAGTAGTAAAGAGGTGGTAGAAGATTGATCCTGCGGCTTGTCCTTTGGAAGTTTAGGAGCGGTCTAGATATTTGACCTAGGTAACCTTAGTTCTAGGGTTGTTTGTGCATTTTTGTGTGATTTGTCTAAGTCCGACACACTTTTTCAAAAACAAACCAAATTTAAATCACACATGCTGCCACTTGCGCTAAACCCGCTTAGTGCATGCTCGGCTGGACACGAGATTCTAGTGCCCGTCTTGTCCGCGTTCCTGCTATCGACTCCGAAGTCGGTGCTTCTTCATTTTTTTCCCCACCACACACCACATCAACCGAGATGGACTTTACTCCATCAGATTATAATACCACGCTACCACCGCCCGTAGGTGAGCTGAATCCACCGCGCATCTCTCTCCAAGAAAAATGCTATCCTATCCGTGGTCCACTTTCCACTTGCTTATCTATTCCACCAGCCAATGGGGACAATTTTGAAATCAAACCACAATATATCAATATTTTACCAAAATATCACGGTCTCGAGTCTGAAGATGCATACGTCTTTATTACCAAATTTGAAAATGTATGCGCTATGATGGGTACTTCACAGCTTTTTATGGATGCTATGCATCTACGTTTTCTCCCATTCACTTTGTGCGATATAACCGAGAAGTGGCTTTATAACACAGCTGCACATTCTATTTCAAACTGGGGAGAATTCATAACAGCTTTCCTAAAGAAATTCTACCCTAATCATAAGACAGCTCAAGTCCGTAGCGAAATAAATCAATTTACCCAGCTTCCCAATGAACCATTCTCGAAGTGTTTTGAACGCTTCAAGGATCTGTTAGTTCAATGTCCTCATCACGGAATTCCTAGATGGGATCTGTGCAGAATCATATATGAGGGCATTAATTCTACAACAAAATAGACCCTTGAATCCATGTGTCAAGGCACCTTCATGAATAAAGATGATGGTGAAACCTGGAGATTTTTAGAAGATTTCGCTGAAAAATCTTTACAGTGGGAGAGTATTAGTCAATCATCGTCTAGGGGTGGTAACCACCAATCAGATGTTTCTATAGGAGTTAGAGCAGAAATGGCAGCAATACAAAAGAAACTCGAAGCTATGGAACATAAATTTTTAACAGCCTCCCTAAATCAGATGTCACTCTCTAAAACTGTCTGTGGATACTGTTCTGATCCATCTCATCTTACGGAAGAATGTCCTTTAAATTCTCCGTTTCAAGGTCAAGAGCATACCAATACTGCTTTCCAACAAAGACCTAGAAATGATCCTTATTCTTCCACTTATAATCAGGGTTGGAGGAATCACCCTAACTTTGCTTGGAACCAATCACAAACTCAAAACACGGTTCCAAATCAAAACAATTTCCAAAGAGGTCCTCCACCACAACGGCAACCACTTCAAATAAGTCAGCACCCCTACCAATCACAAAATTTTCAAAATCCGGTCAACACTACTGCACCGCACAACAATTCTTTGCAATTGACCGGTACTGATAACTCCTCTTCACTCGAACAAACCATGAATTTGCTTCTGGCAAATTTCATGCAAGTTTCGGCTGAGATGAAGTCTTCCGTCGATAAAATCCAGAAAAACTCTGACTCCCAAAGTGAGAGTATTAAATCGATGGAAGCACAAATTGCCCGAATAAATGCCGAATTGAGTGCTAGAGAGAAAGGGAAACTTCCAGCTCAACTTTTACCCAATCCTGGCTATTCACATCATGTGAACGCTATCACCACATTGAGATCTGGAAGAGTGCTTGACAACCATGTTGGTGAAGAGATTGATAGTAATGAAGAATCAATCGATGATACCCCGGCTGAGACTTTTCCTTCCACTTCTACTTCTCCTTCTGACCCCAGTTCGTCTACCCCACTATTTTCTTCCGAGCCTATTCTCCATTTTCCCCAAGGCTTAAACCCTCAGCACACTTCTTCTAGTCCACCAAAGATGATCCCCACTCCTTAGATCTTTCCTACCCACACGATCTTCTCCAATATTGGACCCAGCTATTATTGCAAAAGCTCCTTATCCGAATCGGTTAAGGAGAAACAGACCAAATCCGCAAATGGAGAAGATCACTGAAATTTTTAAACAGGTTAACATCAATATCCCTCTCCTAGATGCTATACAACAAGTCCCGGCTTATGCGAAAATTCTCAAGGACTTATGCACTAGGAAGAGGAAGACTCAAGTGCCAAAAAAGGTGTTCATATCGAGTACTGTAGACACAGCTTTTCCCCAACAATTACCTAGAAAACATAAGGACCCTGTCTGTCCTATAATTTCTATTTCTATTGGGGGTAAACACATTAACCATGCTCTACTTGACTTTGGCGCAAGTGTTAACCTGCTTCCTTACTCGGTTTATGAGCAGTTAGGGATCGGAGAGTTGAAACCAGCTCACTGCACTCTCCAGATGGCCGACCGATCAATCACCAAACCTAGGGGTGAACTGGAGGATGTGTTAATAAAAATCGGGAAATTTGTATTCCCTGCGGACTTTATTGTTCTAGATACACAGCCTATAGTGAACCCACGGAATCAAATTCCGGTGATTCTCGGTCGAGCCTTTTTGGCCACTTCCAATGCTATAATCAACTGTCGTAACGGCTCTATGACCCTATCCTTCGGGAAGATGTCAATTGAGCTGAACATTTACAAGTTAGGAAGTATACCCTCTGAACTTACTGCTCAAGCATGTTCTGTCGAATTAATGGATGTCGACAGCAGCGAATTTGATCAGCCTTATGATACTGACTCTTTTCATATGTTGTTGTTTGACCCAACTATGTATTATACATACACGGACTCTTCCACCGAGTTGTCCGGGTCAGCATCTAACGCCGATGAGGAACTTTTTATAGAGTCTGACGATCACCCCATTTTTTCTGATGACATTATTCTTCGGGGTATCGATGAAAGCTTTGAGGAAATTTTCGCTGATGAACTCGTATTTTTAACAAACACGGGTGTTGAGATGAATCATCTACAAAATAAAGAAATTGAACCTCTACCCCTTCTTCTGGACTATAAAGAGATTGAGAGTAATCCATCACAATCACCGTGTCGTCTCTCCAAAACGAGATTCAAACACATTCTATCACACCACTTATCTTTTCCCCACTTCTTCCTGCCTCTCTACAACATGTTCTTCCACCAATTGATACACTACACTGATAAAATCTTCGAATGGTTGGTGTTGAGTTTCGGTCTTTGCAAAGCTTGGCATTGACCAATAACTTTGAACCCCTCTTGTGATTTTCAAAGCTTAACATTGTTTAACTCAAGTTTGGAGAGGGTATAATCTGGCTCTTGAAAATAAAATTTTTATTGTCCCCTTTTTTCCTTTCATTATTGGGGGAGGATTTCACTTTCATTATTTATTGTCCCCTTTTTTCCTCCTAAGTCTACAGGTTTTTGAGCTTAACGGATGACATCTCTGAGGACACTGCTGTAAACAGGTTTGGGGGAGGTTTGTGCTTATTTACGTGATACTTTGCACTATACTATATATAAGCACAAAATTTTTTGATAATAAAAGAGTAGAAAGTGAAAATTTACATATGAAGATAGAAATAGTTTGAGAAAAGCAAGAAAGTTAGATGTTTTCTTAAACAAAACAAGTAATAAGTAGTTATGAGCTGTTGTCCTAAGGGTTAGTAAGATGAAGGAAATTGCTAATCTGAGGATAAAATTAAGTCTGAAAAATAGTCCTTATTCTTGACACCAAACATTTGAACGTTGATACCCTACTATACGCACTTACACACATCTTAAAACTTGGAATAGTAGAGGATACCTTGAAATGCTCTTGTCTAAAAGCCTTAGTATATAAATATATATATATATATATATATATATATAAATGGTGGAGAAAAATGAACACTGGTTTTGTTATCACCGAGGCAGCAATAAAAAAATATAGCGAGGGTGCTTCATCACCTAGTGCCTTAGACCAACTGGTCTGAGAGTCACTGCTAAGCCTTAGGTGGTGCAAGACGAGAAAAATACTAATACACCTAATCAGCAAGCACATGAGTAATCGGTCGGTTAGTACCTCAAGAAGTATTAACGGTCGCATGAAAAATGTGTGAGCAAATCCATCTAAATATTCATCAAATTAAAAAGTACTGAGATAGATGGACAAGAGTATGATTGCTTGAATTGAATTCTACGAGTATAAGGATGTTCTTTACACACACGTAGGGGTACATAATCGATATTTGGATGAAAGATATGAATGAAGAATAAAGACGATATTTTATTGAGGGATGATGTGATTTCTAATATCTTTTCATGACTATTAAGATAGGGCTCATAGCAACTGAAAAGCTAGTGTAGTTGAAAACTCTATGTTTTTAAAGTCTTTCTTTTATGGTTCATATCTTTATATGTAACTTTCACCATCTCTCTTTTATTATAGGATTTTGTGGGTGTAATCCGCTGAAAACCCTCAGGAGGCAACACTCCTCCTACTAGAGACACCTAGAGGTTTAACGGCTTGTTGCATATGCTCAGTGCAATCGTATTGCCTACGAAAGTGTGCTTAGCTTTCTCCTTTCTTTTTCTCCTTCTCTTAAATAAATTAGTTTTCTCGGGACGATCAAAAATAAATTTGGGGGTATTTGTTCAGTTGATAAAACCGCACATTTAATATGACATTTTTCCTATTATTTCTATATAATAAAAGGTGTTTATTATAATATATGATACATATGAGTATTTATCTGTAAAAATACTATTTTCATGTGTTTATATATTATAATTAATATTTGGTAGGAAAAAGTAAGCATATAATATCCATGTAACATTTGGCCCATTTAAATATGCTTACCTTATTAAATATCTTTGACCAATTCTTAATGGTTAAGTTAATATCTCAATAAAACAAACTTTACTAATATTATTTGTTGAGTTTGTTGTGCAGAGTTTTCAGGGCTGAAATCAAGAAAATCAAAGTTGTTAGAACAAACCTGCCTAATTAAGAAAGTAAACTAAAGAAATCAAGTCTGGCAGTAACGAAGAGAAGATTTTCAGTTTCCAGAGATGTTAAAAGATCACCACGTGTTAGATAGACAAAGCCCCGGAGAAATGACCCAACAAACTCCCTATAAGGCCGCGGAACCGCGGCCAAAACCACCTATTGGCCGCGGTTCCGCCGCGGTTCAGACGATTTGGGAGTTTAGATTTCGCTGTTAGGACCTTAACCTCTGGTTTCCAAATTAGGAAGCTAGGGTTCTGGCTCTGGGACTATAAATAAGGACCGGGAGCCTCTTGGAAAAAGGATCAAGCTGAAGAGATCACGAAGTCCACGACAGGCTCATGCATCCAGGCTGATCATCAACTGTCCATCTACCTCCTTAGAAGAGATCGAGAAGCAAACTAGCATTTTGTAATCAATTTCTAAGGGAACAAAGTGTAAATGATTTTTGTTGATTAATAAAGGTAGTTGTTTTCTTATTTTATTTCATTGTAGTTTTTCATTATGTTTTCCCTCTCCATCTCTTCTTATCCCAACATGCGCGAGTAATTCTTCGCTTGTTAGGGTTCATGGGATTATAGTAGGTTAATGGATGATGAAGATCCTTAAACTCTTTTAAAGTCCTATAAAGTTTTTAAACTTTATCAAAATAATAGTTAACATCCTAATTGGGCGTGCTATCAATTCATTGATAATCGCGACCACGATTAGAAATTAGATTAACTATTGTTTTGGTAAAGGTTAGATATGAACGGAGTTCCATGTCGAGATAGGGGTTAAAAGTGGGAACCCTTTTCCCTACAGAAACCCTAATCTACATGCATCACTGTCGTTCTAATTTTAAATCTATTAAAGGATAAAAAGAGTAATTTTTAATTAATCATCCATAACTACTAAATCCCAATGAACCTTACAAGCCCCCTTTTAATATTAAACTTACATCCGTAGTTAATCTAGATCTATATTTTGCATCCGTGTTTAACGTAGTTCTAGAAACTATTTCCACTATTCTTTATTCCTCTATTCTTCCTCTTTCTCAACACGCCTAAATTAAGAATAAAATATTCAATGTTTCCCAGAGGACGACCCATACTCATCTCGGTCTAGCTACATGCGACGCCGTTCTGATTGCGGTTAACAAACTACTACATAAAATCTAGATAAATCAGTGCACTTTATCAAGATCAGATTGGTTATCACTTTATCTGATCAGGATGGCTCCCACCGTTTTCTCGAATTTTCCTTCAAATCCTAGAAGGAGAACTAGTCGGGATCATTTAAGTGAAAAATCTCCCGAGTAGTAATACGTACTCATCAGTGGGAATCGGGACCCAACTATCATCATGTGTTAATATGACGGAATCCACTCAAGTCACCACACTCCAGAAGGTATGCGCATGCCTGGCAAGTTTCCTGTATGTTTGAAACTCCCGATATGGTTTTTGCCCCTAGGACCCAAGTGATCTTGACACAGTCAACATATCAAAGGGTCCTAGTCAAGTTCAAGCCGTCATTATCTTGATTGCATTAAACCCACCCGCATAATACCCATGACACAGTCAAAATGGTTATACGACTGTCCTAACCAATCCATATGTCCATGCGACAGAAAAGTATTACAGAGCTACCGTACACTACGCCTTGACACAGTCGACATACGTAGCATAAATACTAAGTAATACTAATCTGAAATGACGGAGGACTACGGCTGGTTTTTGAAAAAAAACCTTTAACGTAATGAAGTTGATATCGTTGAAGGAACTCGAGTGGCTTTGAAATGGAGTGGTTTAAGCTCCGCATTTTAAAACTAGTAATATAAACTTTTGCTTAAGAGCGAACTCCTAACGAAGGGATCAAGACTCTTCTCTCATAGAATGAGGTGCGGGATATTCCTAACCGAATACCTTTATTCAAAGTAAAAGAATACAACTATGAGTTTTGAAGAAAACCGAGTAGTTTTAAAATTGGTTCCGACAACATCATTAAGGTTTATTTTTCCTTGCATTATATTGATAATACGTTCCCATCATTTTATCTTTCAAAGCCACAAAAGAAACAACCAAAATAACATGCTTTTTATATGCCATCCGCATTCGCCATGGGGCCCGTCATGCACCGTTAGGTTACTTAACTAACGGCAGAGCGGGGGCTGGACTAGCGTGGATGCAAAACATATAGTAGCATTTACTAAATAAATATAATATATATATATATATATATCAACATCATAGGCAGATAATAATCATCATAGCAGATAAAAAATCATCATAAGCATGCGAACAATAATATGGAATAGCGGATAATCTAGGAGACCCGTGTTTCATTTGAGCTATAAATGGAACGCGACGTTTCCCGGTCGTGTGGATAGCCAGTGCAATGGGCCGCCCAACACTTCATGGAATCCGGTAACTTGAGCACCCCTCCGTCGGTCAACCTATACCCCCTATGAGTGCGGCGAATAGCCCGTCAATTCTAAAGTAAGGCCCCTCCCGGTCTTAACGCCATGAAATGCGAGCCCGTTGCCCTTTAGAACCTGGCTAATCGACCACTCCTCCACGGGGTAATCCTAGTACAGAAAAGAAAATATATATACAACGGTAATATCGACCTCAACCCGGTCGTGCCCCAACAAAAGAATATACAAACTGGCAGTGACGGCAGTCCACACGTCGGATGCTCGCCCTACAATAATGAATATACAAACGAATCTGAACTGTACATCTAATATTGCACACAAGGCTATCCATCATGACAATCCTTATAAACCATAACCAGATATATATATACAGAAACAAGTAACCGAAACAAGTGTGTAACCCCATCTAATTGAGCATATAGCAATTAGACAATGTTAACAACACATCCACTCACGCAAACGAAGTCATGTCATTAGAATTCCAAAACACAATTAGCGCGCATCCCAAATTTATCAAGGATAAAAAAACCAAGTGCACTAAGCAACCAAATAAATCGAGTTTTAAGCCAAGGAAATGGTGTTATTGTCTTTAAGTTCTAACGAGTTAAGTCTTATTTTTGGTAGGTTTTGTTTAAAATCTAAGAATGAGATTCAATTGATTTAAAGGCTTGAGGTTAGGATTAGGTTAGTTTGGAATAAGGATTCTATTCACTGCTTTCCTTGCCCTAGTTAAGAATATAGGTGTTAGGGTAATAGTCAATAAAGGGGATTAGCACGACTAGGAAGAAACTTAGTTTCTTCTTTTTGGTCCTTGTCCGTCCTTTCTTAACTCTTAGCCCTAACCTCTATTTAAATCAACCACAACCGGTCTAACTAGGGAATCACCGCTATCTTGTAGAATAGGGTGCCGTAGTGAGCGGTGTGTGGTTAATTTAAATAGAGTCTGTATTAATTAAAATTATAGGGGTAAGGAAAAGAGTGAGAGAGATTTCCTTCTCTCAAACCTTCCCTATCCTAACCCTAACAAGTGAGGAATTACTCACTCATTAGGAAAGTGACAAAAAATTCATTTTTATAATTTTTATTTTTTAAAAGGCTATCTAAATTGCAGATAATTAAAGACAGATAAAAAATTACAGAAATTAAATTCAGATAAAAAATGCAAGATAGAAAAAGAAACTTACTTTATTGATACCTCTTCAACGATTACAATGAAATTAAAATTTAGATCTAGAAAATAAAAAGAGGCATGCTAAATTAGGCTTTCGGCTTTCCTATTTATAGATAGGAGAAACCTTAGGTTTACATCTGATTCACATTTGAATTTACAGAACTACCCTAAGAAAGCCAGGTCAAAGCACCGACACCCACCGACACGTGCACCGACACGTGTACTGCACGGCCGCGGAACCGCGGCAGAAAGCCATGTTTGGCCGCGGTTCTGCGGCCAAACTGTGGGTTCTTGAGTTCAAATTCTTAGGGCTGCTTCATGTTGCTTTTTCCTTCTGTTTTCTTCACTTGGTTCCTCAGAATCTTTTCTATTTTCTTCCAGATTTCCAACAGTGCAGATGTTGTGGACTTTTTACCATGAGCTTCGCATAGAAGTCTTTAATCCTGTGCTGTCCTTATACTTTGTGCATTGAACTATCTACTGATCTTCGTTTGTTTCTTAAACTTGTAGGCGGCATCATATGGATTCATCTATTGTTGGTCGTAATCTCACTTTTGTAACGTCTTTTCATGAATTTCACTGTATTGTTCTGAGAACCTGTAACCTGCAACTATTTAGCAGACATTGATCAAAAGCACCTATTTATTTGTAATATGATTAAGAATAGGCGATATAATAATGCAAAATTCTGATATGAACAAATACCCCCAAACTTATCTTTTGTTCTTCCCAAGCAAAACTAATTTATTCTCGAAAAAAAAACTAACCTCACTTCCGTAGGGAACGTGATTACACTGAGCTCATGCAACAAGCCGTTAAACCCCTAGGTGTCCCTAGTAGGAGGAGTGTTGTCTTCTGAGGGTTTTCAGCGGATACTACCCACAAAATCCGATCAATTTGGCCTGTTGACTTTCATTCTTCAATTCAGTATTCTAGTAAGAAATTCTATTATCTTCAACTTAGAAATCATCAACCCGTATTTTTCACACTCACTTATCATTTAACTTAAAATCGTATATGTTCTGCAAATTTATTAAGCTTTCAGCATCTTTTGAATTTTCCTTTTAAGGTTCCATCTCAACTTAGGAATTTCTATCATCTCTACCGAAGGTATAAGCCCTATCTTTCATTCCTATCTCTCATCCAAACCCCAATCATATACCCCTACGTGTGTGTATGAATCACCCCTACACTTGGAAATTCAATTCAAGCTATCATACTCTTGTCCATCGTCCAAAATACTTTTAGTTGGTGAATTTTAGATGAAATTGCTCACACATCCTTCATGCGACCATTAATATATCTTGAGGTACTAACGACCGATTACAAAATGTGTTCACGCATTTAGGCGTAATTCCTCGTCTTGTAATACCTAAGGTTTTAGCAGTGACTCCCAAACCAGTTGGTTTAAGGTACTAGGTGATAAAGCACCCTTGCTATATTTATTTTTTATTTTATGCAGCCTTAAGTAATTACAAAACCAGTGTTCATTTTTTATATCTCTTTATTCACACTTATACTTTTATTTTATTTTTCTTTATACTAAGGATTTTAGATAAGAGCATTTCAAGGTATCCTCTACTATCCCAAGTTTCAAGGTGCGTGTTTGTGCGAGTTGTAGGGTATATATTTTCAGAATTTAGACTTAAGATTCGAAATTATTTTTCAGACTTACACTTCACATAAAAATTTCAATACTCTTCCCTTATTTTGACTTAGCCCAAGAACTGAACTCAAAATTTGCCTATTTCTAAATAAACTATAAGGACATATATTTTCTACAGTTAAATTTTAAGAAAGGTTATTTTTAAGATTTTTAACTTACTAAGTTGAGGATCTAGTTTTTTCCTAGCCAGTCAACCGTCTTGTCGAACTTAAGTCAAATATGGCCAAAATTGAATTTTTCAATTTTTATAATTTTTAAAAATTTTCAATTTTTTATTTGATTTTATTTTTCCTATTTTATTTTTTCATTTTTTCATTTTTTGTATTTTTTTTATAAAGATGCAATGCGGAATTAAATATGCAAAGAAATAAATATGTACAAAAAATAAAAATATGCAATGCAATGATAACTATTTACAAACCATCTCCACCCCCAAACTTATCAAAAGCAGTGCCCTCACTGCTCATGGCCTCGCCGTCCCCTTGAACGTGAACGGGAACGTTCCTCTCTCGCCAGCAGGGTAGTCATGCCTGCTCTATTTCTGTCACACGGTGATCCAGGTTGGTCACCATCCCTATCAATCTATCTATCCCCCTAGTGGCTTTCCTAAGTAAACGTGCATGTGCTGCAGGAGTAAGCTCTTCCTCGCTCGCAGTCGAGCTGGAGTTGGGTGTCTTGGCGGGTACATCCTCGGTCGGCTCAGTGCGTGACCATACATCATTTAAGCATGTGTAGGACATGGATACGCCCTCAATAAGAGGTCTAATAGGGATCTCTCCATGCATATAAAACTCAAATTCCTCCACAGGGAGGAAATTGCAACACAGTTGTGTCACCAACATAGGACATGGATAATTGGCAGCCCTTTTTCCCGCATCGATTGAATGAAATAATACCGTGCACATATCATAGCTTGGGTTCCTAGTCATCAAGGTGTGCACGATATGAAGGGATGGTATGAAAAATGTCGTAATGTGCGAACTGCCAAAAATGTTATTTTGTGCCCAACGGCACACAGTGAGTACATTCGCAAAGAGGGTTCTAGACTGGATGCCCTTACGTGGCTCCCTCGAACAGTCATTACCCATCAAGGTTAGGTAATCCTTGAATTGGAGGGGTTGGTCATGAGTAGGTAGTCTGGGTATTAAGGTGACTTCATGGATGAAGTCCCTATCGATTATGATTTCCCTATCACCCCAAACTAGCCTAATGTATCCGTGTTGTGAGAGGCAACCATCCTCCATGCACTCGTAAAATCGAGTGACGAGATCCGGAAGCGCGAAGGCATTCAGATGGTTAAACGGTAAAAAATTCCATCCGCGCCTACGGATCTCTTCACCGAAGTAACTTCCAAAGACCGTGTGTGCAAAGATTTAGGAAAAGTCCCTCTCAAATTGCAAAGTGGGTGCCATCACAGAGAATACAGATATTTCTAAAAATTTTAACAGAGAGGATCGAAGAAAGCAATCCTCCTCTGAAGATTTCAGAGGGAGCAGACACTAATGTGCGGCGGTTGCGCGGCCGAAGGCAGGGTATGGCGGCGGAAACGCGACGGCGCAGGGAGATCTCGCTGCAGAAATGAAGCGGCGGCTAGGGTTTTGAGGAAATGGGAAATTAGGGTTATGAAAAGTCAGAGGGGGGTTCGGGTTCTTTTTATAGGGGTTGTTTTTGGTTATTTGCAAAAAGGACCTTTTAAAAAGTGGAATTTATTTGTAAATAAATTTTTTTATTATTTATGTTTTTTTTGAAATTTTACAAAAATACCCCCAAAAATTGGAATTTTTTTTTATTTTCAATTTTTTTATTTTTGTTTTTGTATAATTACAAATGGTACACACCCCCAAATTTATTTGAAACAGTGTTTCCAATGTTTATGCAGTGAAGTTCAGGACTAGGGGAAAAAGAGAACAATATCAATCTATACAAGGCCTTACACAGGCCAAAAGTGAGCACCAACCATTCAAATATTCTATCTCTGTAGTGTGTTGGTTGGTGAAAGAATGCGGAGAGGAAAGAAATGGAGAATACGTGAGACCGTATGGGAAGAAATGTGGAATACGGTCTCGGTACATTAGGAGAAGAATGGCAGAAGAGAGAAAGAAGTGTAGTACACTTGAGGGTGTAAATTGAGTGAATAAATTAGCACAAATTGTGATGACCGATGTGTAAAAAGCGATTGTGCTAATCTATCAACCCGTCGAGAAATGGGGTCAAATCCCTCAAGATTCATGAGAAAACATGGGTACATCTAACTTGGTAAACCAGACATAAAAAATGAAAGTGTAACAGTTTCTTGCAAGGTCGGAACGGGGGAAAGGATGAAGGGGAGTGATTTAGGAAGGGTAACAGTTAAAGGTTCAGGAGGGTGCACACAATTAGTGGAAAGGACATGATGAATTGGAGAATCCGACTCATCAAACAAAACTGGTTCATCCTCAATACTATCCTCATAATTCCCCTCAAAAGTTATCTCATCCATGCAATTATCATCAAAATCCAGACGCATATGAATTTCGGGAAAAAAAAGTTAATGACTCGGTATGATGAGTTGGAGAGAGAAACTCATCCAAATCTGTGGGTTCATCATCCAAAATATTCCCAGCGTCAATATCCTCGATCAAGTGGAAAGTAAATTTTTCAGACACCTTATCAAAAGCATGGATATCAATCAATTCAGGTTCTAGAATGGAGGTGTAGAGGTCAAAAGGATTGGTGATGGTTTCACTCGAAAGGGACCCTTCACAATCAGGTAAATCAAACACTACAAAGTCACACAACTCATTAAACGTTTTATCTTCAACTGATGAATCACGTGGGACACTCGATAGACATTCAAAACCGGAGTTGTGGGATTCAATTGGGGATTGGTAGCTTTGATTTGGAAGGGTGTACAGCTCACTCTCACCACTCAAATTCTCAATCTGTCCAACCGCCTCATCATACATTGGAAAATTTGGAGCTAGTTGGAAACTAGCCCCCGGGTCACTAGGTTGTATAAGGGCGGCCATGGACGCATTCAAATCCATCATCTGTTGGCTTGACGCTACCATAAAATCTTCCAACGACTGTTCCAGACTAGACATGGGTTTTGAAGGAGTTTCAGTAAAAGATTTAAAGTTGTTTGGATACTGGAAACTCCCAAATGACTGTTCAGAAGCAATGTCTAGGGGAGGTGCAAAAGTCGGGTAGGACTGGTAGGAATTGAATGGTTGGACAGAAGTAGGATCAACATTTGGATAAGAAGGTGAATGGAATTGTTGATCCAAAGAATTCACAGTGGTGAAAGGAGTGAAAGATCGGTTACGAGATTGTTTAATATATTCAGCAATAGACATAGGTTTCGGAGTTACAATAGGACTCGAAAAAAAAGTATCAACGTAAGAAGGTGGTGAAGGTTGAAATGGTTGATATAATGTGGATTGCGGTGTCCAACTGGTTGTCCTAGACGCATCTATTTGATCTTTCAAAGAAATTTTGGGCATGGAGGGATCATTCGAAATTCGACCAAAACAAGAAGCGTAGGAAGTAATGTCTGGTTGAGAGTACCAAAGTTCGGCAAGAGTTTTGCGAGGTGGGGTACCCATGATGTGATGAGAGAAAGGAAAAGAATGTGAATTTTTTTATTTTTTAAAATTTTTATAAAAAAAAATTGTTTGTTTTTGGAGTTTTGAAAATTTTGAAAGTGTTGTTTTTTTTTTCAGAAAGAGTTTTGCAAAAATTTGTATGGAACTATGGCACAATCAGAATTTAAGCATGCACAATCAAGCCTAGAACTAGGGTCTCCTAAGTCAACTAGACTGCTCCTAACTGTTCCAAAGCGACAAGTTGTGAGATATCCCTCAAATCGTCTCTTCACCGCTAATTGTGGCCACGTAAGCACAAATGAAGAAAGGAGGGATCCGCTCACGAATCACCGTAAGACGGGCCTTTTAAAATTACCTTTCTCACTTGTCTAGCCTAGGCACCACAAAGTCAGGTTTAGATAAATGACTGAATGCCCACAACCTTCCTTTGTCCTAATGAGTGCGACAACCCTTAATTGGCTGAGTCTAGATATTTTTTAATTAGCTCAAGGGTGATGCATATGCTTTTTAGTGATTTTTGGGGTCTTAAGAAGGGTAATGAAATTCCCACCCAATTTTAATTGGTGTTATAACCCCTTAAAAGTACGTATTAATTATGCAAAGCAGTTAACACACCAAAAATCTAAAACACTTGCCAAATTTTTTTATTTGGCAGCGCAAAGAATCCTGCACAAAAATGATTTATTGGAGAGGAAGAAAGATTTTGCATAAAGAACCCCGCAGGAAAAATTTTCAGTGGAGATCAGGGTAGGAGAGGGGAAAAAAATATTTACAGAAAATTTTGAGGTGCTGACGTCAGCAATTGACCGCGGAACCATGGTCAAACTCCTTCTTATGCCGCGTTTCCGCTGCAGTTTGGTTGGTTTGGATCTCCAAAATTTTTCTGTTTGCTATTATGGTTCTCCTCTGTCTGTTCAGATCCTCTGTTTCTTGATTTGTTCACTGGGCTTGCTCCAGATCTGAATCAGTGTTTGCTCCAAGCCTGCAAACTTGCACAAAAACCTTTCAAAAATAACAAGATGATTTTTATTTTTAATTTTTTGTTTTTTCAATTTTTATAATTTTTTTTAAAATTTCAATTAACCCGAAATTACAAAAAGAAAATAATTACCGTTTCCCCGGCAACGACGCCATTTGATTGATGAGCTTTTATGTACGTGCTTTTAACTTTAAGAGAATACCGCAATCAAGATGGTGTCACTTGGTAGCTAGCCGGTTGAGTATGGGTCGGTCCACAGGGAAATGGTGTTATTGTCTTTAAGTTCTAACGAGTTAAGTCCTATTTTTGGTAGGTTTTGTTTTAAAATCTAATAATGAGATTCAATTGATTTAAAGGCTTGCTAGGGTTAGGATTAGGTTAGTTTGGAATAAGGATTCTATTCACTGTTTTTCTTGCCCTAGTTAAGAATATAGGTGTTAGGGTAATAGTCAATAAAGGGGATTAGCACGACGTGGAAGAAACTTAGTTTCTTCCTTTTGGTCTTTGTCCGTCCTTTCTTAACTCTTAGCCCTAAGCTCTATTTAAATCAACCACAATCGGTCTGACTATGGAATCACCGCTATCTTATAGGATAGGGTTCCTTAGTGAGCGGTGTGTGGTTAATTTAAATAAAGTCCGTATTAATTAAAATTATAGGGACAAGGAAAGGAGTGAGAGAGATTTTCTTCTCTCAAACCTTCCCTATCCTAACCCTAACAAGTGAGGAATTACTCACTCAATAGGAAAGTGACAAAAGAATTCATTTTTATAATTTTTATTTTTTAAAAGGCTATCTAAATTGTAGATAATAAAAGACAGATAAAAAAATACAGAAATTAAATTCAGATAAAATGCAAGATAGAAAAAGAAACTTACTTTATTGATACCTCTTCAACGATTACAATGAAATTAAAATTTAGATCTAGAAAATAAAAAGAGGCATGCCAAATTAGGCTTTCGGCTTTTCTATTAATAGATAGGAGAAACTCTAGGTTTACATCTGATCCACATTTGAATTTACAGAACTATCCTAAGAAAGCCGGGTCAAAGTATCGACACCCGCCGACACGTGAACTGCACGGCCGCGGAACCGCGGCAGAAAGCCATGTTTGGCCGCCGTTCCGCGGCCAAACTGTGGGATCTTGAGTTCAAATTCTCAGGGCTGCTTCATGTTGCTTTTTCCTTCTGTTTTCTTCACTTGGTTCCTCAGAATCTTTTCTACTTTCTTCCAGATTTCCAACAGTGCAGATGATGTGGACTTTTTACCATGAGCTTCGCATTGAAGTCTTTAATCCTGTGCTGCTCTTGTACTTTGTGCATTGAACTGTCTACTGATCTTCGTTTATTCCTTGAACTGGTAGGCGGCATCATATGGATTCATCTATTGTTGGTCGTAGTCTCACTTTTGTAACGTCTTTTCATGAATTTCACTGTATTGTTCTGAGAACATGTATCCTGCAACTATTTAGCAGACATTGATCAAAAGAACCTATTTATTTGTAATATGATTAAGAATGGGTGATATAATAATGCAAAATTCTGATATGAACAGTCGACAATCAAGTGCGTCCTTACCCTACTGAGCCTGAATGTGACAATCTCCGTATATTCTGGTCTCTTCGTCAAAGATTATCACATATCGGGTCTAGGGGGTAGATAACGTCAGACCCCTACTAACCCGATAAGTCATGTCTGAGTCTAGCTCATCACCAACCGAGATATTACTGATCAACTATCAGTAAATATCCCCCACCATGGCCATAGATTTCTGGTGATAGCTAACTGAATATAGTGCGGCATCGACTCCTAATTCCAGGAGAGACGAATCCCTGACAGTCGACCACTGCCTCCATATGGCTCGGGACCGTACCCAACTAAAATCTGTTTGCACGACTCCTTTGAGCCGTTGTAGGGTAGTAATCAAAGTACGGTGGGAACTCACACGAGATAAATGACGACTTCAGGTCAAAGGACTAACCTGTACTCATGCCACCTGAGAACTTCCATCTGACAATAGGTATAATACCATCTAGAAGTTCTCGGCGAGTCCGTCCAGTGTACTCACCTCCAGTGAGCACCTGTATACTATCTTAGGTGACATAACACTAATGGATTGTGAGACTGGCCACTGCCCCTCGTCGGGGTCTCGAAGCGTATACACTAGTCTATTCCGGAATATCGTTGCCCGGTCTCGATACTCCCACAACTAGGAACATTTAACGATGTGCTTATAGACCGCCCAGTTCTCACGTATATGATCGCCATCATAATACTGGTAGTCAAGTAAGAATCCTATGGGCTCTATCAACATGTAATAATGATCTGCAATACTATATAATGCATGTAAATGATGATAGAGACAACCAGATTGTATACTATCATTTTGAGTATGACCGTCTTACCCATATAGGCCCCCCTCAATTATCAAAATCGCGTGCCTGAGATTACAATAATTGACTTGAGGGCACTATATCCAACACTTAACACTCTATATTCAATCAAAATTATTAAGTGCTTAGCACTGATTAGGCAGTGCCTACGTCCTAGTGCCTCACGCGCTCTCCACGTTAGCGTACAAAATAAATGCTCAGCGCCTCACATGATACACGCGTGAGAGCCAGAACCACAAATAAGTGCTTAGCACTTCTGAATAAAAGGAAAAAAGGCTGAGCAAACAGAGCTACAAATAAGTGCTTAGCACTTTTGAACATAAAAAAAAGACTGGGCAGACTAAGCCCAAATTGGCTAAGTCTCTGAAGTTTCTTGCAACTGAGCCCAAATTCTATGTTATTGGATCTTAATAAAATTTAATGATCCTGAAAATGTTTCTAAGTGGATCTTATTCTCAAATAAGATTAATGTATCCTTAGTTAAAATAAATTGAGTCCAAATGCTCATGTATTTAAGTTGATCTTAATCGCAAACTAGATTAATGGTCCTTGAATAAAATAAAATATTTTTTGAACTAAAAAAAATACAACCTGAGTTCAAATCCAAAATATATACATTTTTTGACTAATCTGTGCCCGACGGGCGACGACATAAACTAGTCTTCGTATACAATCCACGGGCAACCAAAAAAACAAAATACACATTGCGTGAAGTGAACTACTAGAGCAGGAGAAAGTGGTTATCGCAATGCGGTAATGTAATTAACTGTAGGGGCTTGCGTCTGTAGGGAAAAGCGTCCCCACAATCAAAACCCCCTCATATATGAGGGGGAATCTGATGAGATCTGCTACATCGGTCGCATCTATCCAAATCTCCGATATATGGTGCCATAAATCAACTTGGTATTTTCGGAGAGGTAGGTGGATATGTCCAAATAGTATCTTCTCCCAAATTCAGGGTAGACGTCCTCCACGTCTCATTTCGGTCTTCGGCGGTAAACAACTGTCCTAACCAATCGCATCGAATGCTAGAAACAATCACTACTTAGCTACCGCACACTACTCCTTGACTGACCTAAAAAATGCAGCACGAATACTAAGTATTAATCGTATGTAATGACGGAGGGGTACGACTGTGTTTTTGGTGAAAACCCCTTTAACGTAATGAACTTGATATCGTTGAAGGAACTGAACAGTTTTGAAAAGGAATGGTTTAATCTCCACTTTTGTGGTTTTGGAGAAAAACTGAGTAATCTATAGTAACACAAACTTTTGCTCAAGAGATCACTCCCTGTGAAGGGATCTAGGCTCCTCCTCGAATGAGGTGCGAGATATTCATGACCGGATATCTCTATGCAAAGAAAAAGAATACGATTATTGTAACACAAATTATTACATGTTGATAGAGCCCATAAGATTCTTGCTTGACTACCAGCATTATGATGGCGATCATATACGTGGGAGCTGGATGGTTTATAAGCACATCCTTAAATGTCCCTAGTCGAGGGAGTATCGAGACTGGGCATCGATACTCCGGAGTAGACTAGTGTATACTTTTCAAGACCCCGACGAAGGGTGGTGGCCGTTCTTACAATCCATTGGTGTCAGTTATTCACCTAAGATAGTATACAGGTACTCATTGGGTTATGAGTTATACTGGACGGACTCGCCGGGAACATGCTAGATAGTATTATATTTATTGTCAGATAGCAGTTCTCACGTGACATGAGTACAGATTAGTTTGTCGACCTGAGATTGCCATTTGTCTCGTGTGAGTTCCCACCGTGTTTTGATTACTACACTATCATGGCTCAAAAGAGTCGTGCAAACATGTTTTAGTTGGGTACAATCCTGAACCACATGGAGGCAGTTAGCGGATCGTCCGGGATTCGTCTCTCCCGGTATTGGGGGTTGATGCCGCACTGTGTACGGGTGGCCATCACCAGAAATCCTTGGCCAAGGTAGACGAGAATTACTGATTTGGATCAGTAGTTTCTCAGTGGTTGATTGGTTTCATACCGACACAAAATATCACATTATTATAAGTCTGACTTTATCCACCCCCTAGACTTAATATGCGATATTCTTAGACGAACAGACCGGACTGTATGGAGATTGTCACAGACAGGCTCAGTAGGGATTCAGATGGGTTTGCTCATCGGCCTTTCTTTCGCTCAATACCTGGGTAGCCGTTACGTACTGCCAGTGCCACTGACGTGCTTATGGTTAAACCCACTGCTAGCGTATTGAAGAATCTTTAGAGTCCCACACAGAGGGTTTCCCTGGTTCAGGCGATATAATGTAGTAGCTGTATTTTGATACGTGCAGAGTTTTGATCGAATGATTGTACCAGTTACCCGGACTTTCGATCGGACGGTTGATAATACTAACAGGTTCGGGATTGAGTCGGATTATTAAATCAGGTATTGATTTAATAATTTACGTATATGTATTTTGATATGTATATTCTAGTGTTATGTTATTTGTGTTATTCTATCTCTTTGGGTATTCGTATTTTGGTACGAATACATGTATGTCTATACAGTTGAGTGTGATCCATATTTATACGGAAAGTATTCAAGAAGGTGGACACCTCATTTTGGTTTATCCATTTATTAAATTTAATGGAAATGAGGTGTAAAGGTAAAGAAGAGAGCATGGTGAGACCCATGCTTGAGTAATGTTGACAAATGAATTTGTTGGGGTAAAAATTTACACCCCGGTTGACCGAGTCAAAGTCAAGGTCAACCCCCAAGCTAGGTGGGCCCAAGTCCAGGTCAAGCGGGTCCATGCCCAAGTCGAGCCCGCGGCCAGCCTCCCCATGCCAACAACAAAAATCATGTAACAAATAATTTTTATGTAATTTTTGTGCATGAATGTATGCAAAATGGGCATAAAGCCAAATTTTTGTAAGCCCATGGCTTATGTGCAAAATGAAAAGGCATATGAGCCATGGGATAGGCAAAATGCCATTTTGCAAAGCCCAAGGGGCTATATGTAAATATGTAAGTCTATATAAGGCAACATGATAATGAATAAAAAATAACACTTTTCATTCTCTCTCAAAAAAAACCCTAGGGTTTGTGCCTCTTTCCCATTTCTGAAGGTTTCAGATCTTCTTCTTTTCTTTTGAATTAAATCAAGAGTTTTACTCTTCCTTTTCCAAAACTAAATAGTTTTTCACCACAAAACCCACCAAGGAGCTTGGATCTGTCATTAGATCTCAAAAAGAAGAGATTTTTAGATCTCACATCTCTTGAACTAGCCAACAGAGGAGGAGGAAGAAGAACCCATTTCCTCAAACAAAACATTTTTAGGAGTTTTAACTCCATATATATATATATATATATTTCCTTTCTGAAGCATAGCTTCTGTTTCTGGGAATAAAAGCCCATTTTCCTCACCGGCGCCCAAGCGCTCGACACGTGGTGCGCTAGCGCTCGAGCGTCAAGCGCGCACGAGCCGACACGTGGCGCGCTAACGCTCGAGCGCAAAGCGCCCACGTGCCGACACATGGCGCGCTTGTGCTCAAGCGCACTGCGCCCGAGCGCAAAGCGCCCACGTGCCGACACGTGGCGCGCTTGCGCTCCAGCGCTCTGCACTCCAGCGCTCTGCGCCCGAGCGCAAAGCGCCCACGTGCCGACACGTGGCGCGCTTGCGCTCAAGCGCACTGCGCCCGAACGCAAAGCTCCCACGTGCCGACACGTGGCGCGCTTGCGCTCGAGCACCCAGCGCTCATGCGCAAAGCGCCCACGTGTCGACACGTGGAGTGCTTGCGTCTGAGCGTACATCACCTAAGCGCACAACGCTCAAGGCGCTGGCCCTACGCATGCCCTGGATGCCTTTTCCCCCTCTTTTTACGTACATACATATACATATACATATGTATACATATCTGCACACACACGTACTCCACGACACTGTCCCTGTTAGAAAAAAATTTCTAACATGGCGCTGCCCCGCACCCCGCAAGGGGGCTGCTAGCCCCCTTGACCCCCAGCCCGCTATCCGGGTAGCGGGACCCCCGTAAAAACTCTGCGTGGCTGCCGACATATCCAAAACCCCCTTTAAAACACATCACACGCACACTGCACATTGAGTTCGCATGACCAGTTTAACCCGTTAATCGGAGGTTCCCTCGCCCCAAAGGCGAGGGGTAATTAACGACAGCTTAGCCAGCGGCTGTCGGAGATTCGGATCCCCACAATCATTAAACCCCGGCCTACCCTAGGCAGGAGGAATCTGTAGTACGCCTGACAAGCGTGCGCGTATTCCCATCTCAATGGGGTGACGAAAAACACCCTACAGATTCTGGCACGCCCGGTGGAACCAATCTCTCCTCCCATATTTCGGGTTAAACGTTCATGCGAACTCAATCAATATACATGTCTGTATTTATACTAAAATAATGCTCTTTCATGCAGGTTTTCAAGCAATCACCTCTCAACAATGTCTCCGAGGACGATCTCCGCTCTCAGCACGGCTCCCGTCTCCTACACGATGAGGATAGACTCTAGGACGGTCCTCCCGGCCAGTCTCGGGCGATAATGGGAGGAGCCGCTGCTACCATTCGGCTCTATTATGCTCATACCAATTGGCGCCATCCCAGCTCCTCAAGCTCCAGCAACAGACAAACCGGTCTCGAAAGGCAGGAGACCAAATATAGTGATCTCGAGAGCGCCCCAACCCAAACGCAAGTCGGTGTCTGAACGACTTTCCTTGGCCCCAGCTGGGGGCAAGGCCATCAACACCGACAAAGCAACAAGGCCTCTCGAGCAAGCTACGGCGGTGCCCTTGACAACTGCTCGATCGGGTATCTTCTCTAAGCTCCCCATCACTCAGCCTAGGCGGCTTCCCGTAGAGCAGAAGCCTGCAAAGCACTCAAGGCAGAGAAACTGAGGAAGAAGCGGCTCAGACACAGAGCCAACAAAAGGGCTAGGGCTCCGGCCATGTTAGAATTTGTGAATTTCCAAAGTCCGGACTGCTCCGCGAAACCAGCAGCCAGTAATGAAAGAATGGCTGAAAGTGTTATCCACACTATCTACATGGCCGGATATGAAGAAACGAACCCTCCTCTTCTTCACAGCCATGGTGATGATATGGTTGACGCTACCCAGTATCGGCTCGATCTAAATGATGAAGAGCCCGCTCAGGCCGATAAGCCAGAGGAGCCCGTGGTTCCTGCGGAATTGGGCTCAGGCAATAAAGATTACCCGGTTGCCATAGCCGGAACTACAGAACAAGCATTATTCCAATGTATTCAAAGGCAATTTCAGGACAGGGATGAGAAGGTGGCCGAGGTCTATTCCAAAGTCGACGAGCTGGCAAACGTCGTGGCAGATCTCGCGACCCAAGTCGACCGATTGCAATTACAGCAGAACCAAATTTTGGTCCATGAGCCAGGGACTGATACCCGGAGACAGCCAACTGATACCCCCTTCAACCTAAGAGCGGAGCACCTTCGCGAAAAACGGCCGCAATCAGCCTCCAGTCCCTCCGATACATATGCCGGGGGGGAATCGCCTCTGAAAGAGAAACTGGAAAAAGTCTATTCCTTCAAAAGGGAAAAAGTCCACAAGATATTCAGGGACGCCCTAAGAAACGGTCTACAACTGCCAGAATCAAAGAGACCGCAAGAAGGGAATTTGACCGACGACCCAAAATATTGCCCCTATCACAAGGTAATAGGTCATGCCATTGAGGACTGCTTCGTCTTCAAAGATTGGGTCGAAAGGCAATACAAGACGGGGGAGATAGAACTGTCTAAAGGCGTGTTGGAAAATAGTCAAGCTACGACCGCCGATTTCACACAAATGGAGATCGAAGCATTTCAGGAACCTAATCCTCCCAGACATGTGCAGGGCGAACCAAAGACTGAGCGGCCTCGAGGACCAGCATCAGTAAAGGCACCTACTCCAATGGAGAGAAAGAAGAAAGTATACTCCTTCAGGAGGGATGAAGTCCGCAAAATATTCATGAACGCCTTGAACAACGGTCTGCAACTGCCTGTTCCAAAGAAGCCACAGGAAATGAGCATGACCGGCAATCCCATATACTGCCCATATCATAGAGTGGTGGGTCATACCATCGAAGACTGCTATATTTTCAAAGATTGGGCAGAGGACCAATATAAGCTTGGAAAAACCTCACAATCCTCGGATGTATCGGCAAGCCACAGAGCTAGGTCATCAACACAGCTCCGCCAAGATCAAAGTTCAAGGAGCTGGGATAAGCAAAAAGGACCACCACGTCGTTAAACTGGGAACACCCGCAGACCACCAAGTCTTTAAACTGGAAATAATCGACCACCACGTCATTAAACTGGGAACAATCGACCTCTAAGTCGTTAAACTGGGAATGTAAAAAGAAATATATGTGTAAATAAAAAAAATGTGTAAATAAAAGAAAAATAAAGAAAAGCCGAAATGATGGGGAAACTCGCAATAAAAATCAGCGAGTAAAATAAAGATGAAAATAAAGCCGAAATGATGGGGCAACCGCGAATAAAAGCCGAAATGATATGGCAATCGCGATTTTCGCGATAAGAAAAGCTGAAATGATAGAGCAATCGCGGTAAAACAAAAAAAACAACAAAAAAACTGGCGAATGATGAGTCGCTCCTGGTACCATATTCCAGTGCAGCGATGCAGATGCCAACCAAAATCCAGTGTCCCAAAATTTTTCCGCCCCTACGGTATGTCCCCAAATTGACCATCGTATACAATCCACGGGCTCAAATAATTCTCAGCATACACATGCCCCACCAAAATCACCAGCTACGCTGCTGGTCTCCGCTTTTGGAATTATGCTCCATTGAGAAGACCCACTCATGTGTCCTCACGATACATGAGGAGAACAAACCTTTGTGGGATCCTTACGACTCATAAAGGAAAAACACACTTAGGAGTCTTCACGACTCCTAAGGAGAAAGTACACCTGCGGGATCCTCACGACTCACAGGGAGAAAATGCTTTTATGGGACCCTCACGGCCCATAAAATTGAAAAGCCTTAGGAGATAAGGACCTAAACCCATCTCCTAAGCCATCGCTCCGCCAACAGGAGTAGGAAAATGATGAATTGCTCCCGGCACCTCTGCTTCAGTGTTAGCAACGCTGATGCTGGCCCTTACCCTAAAATTCCAAGCTCGCCATCCATAGACCTCTAAGTCTTTAAACTGGAAACAGATGACCTCCAAGTCGTGAAACTGGAAACAGATGACCACCAATTCGTTAAACTAGAAACAGATGACCTCTAAGTCGTTAAACTGGAAACAGATGACCTCCAAGTCGTTAAACTGGAAACAGATGACCTCTACGTCGTTAAACTGGAAACAGATGACCACCAAGTCTTTAAACTGGAAACAGATGACCTCTAAGTCGTTAAACTGGGCACAATAGACCTCTAAGTCTTTAAACTGGAAACAGATGACCTCCAAGTCTTTAAACTGGAAACAGATGACCTCCAAGTCGTTAAACTGGAAACAGATGACCTCCAAGTCGTTAAACTGGAAACAGATGACCTCCAAGTCGTTAAACTGGAAACAGATGACCTCCAAGTCGTTAAACTGGAAACAGATGACCTCCAAGTCGTTAAACTGGAAACAGATGACCTCCAAGTCGTTAAACTGGAAACAGATGACTTCTACGTTGTTAAACTGGAAACAGATGACCTCTAAGTCGTTAAACTGGAAACAGATGACCTCTAAGTCGTTAAACTGGAAACAGATGACCTCCAAGTCGTTAAACTGGAAACAGATGACTTCTACGTCGTTAAACTGGAAACAGATGACCACCAAGTCTTTAAACTGGAAACAGATGACCTCTAAGTCGTTAAACTGGGCACAATAGACCTCTAAGTCTTTAAACTGGAAACAAATGACCTTCAAGTCGTTAAACTGGAAATAGATGACCACCAAGTCGTTAAACTGGAAACAGATGACCTCTAAGTCGTTAAGCTGGAAATAGATGACCTCCAAGTCGTTAAACTGGAAACAGCCGACCTCTAAGTCATTAAACTGGGAACGAGGGAAATCCACTCATGTGTCCTCACGATACATGAGGACAACAAACCTTTGTGGGATCCTTACGACTCACAAAGGAAAAACACACTTAGGAGTCCTCACGACTCCTAAGGAGAAAATACACCTGCGGGATCCTTACGACTGGCAGGGAGAAAATGCTTTTATGGGACCCTCACGGTCCATAAAATTGAAAAGACTTAGGCGATAGGGATCTGAACCTGTCTCCTAAGCCATCGCTTCCCAATTCGCAAGGGGCGAATGATGAGTCGCTCCTGGTACCATATCCCAGTGCAGCGATGCAGACGCTAGCCAAATTCCAAATCCCAACGGCGAATGATGAGTCGCTCCTGGTACCATATTCCAGTGCAGCGATGCAGACACCGACAAAGGCCCGAATCTTTTTTCCGGCCCTACGGTCTGGATCATACATCGTGCAAAACCGTATATAATCCACGGGCGTAAAACGATCCCAACCTCTCCCAAGTCTTACTGGTGGGAGTGCAATCAAAGTCCAAAAAAAAAATGAAAGAATGAAAAAAATGAAAAAAAATAAATATAAATAAAATGGTATGTCCACAAGCAAAATGGGCACGGATGAAAACCCGAAAGGGGCTCCATGAGTAAAAACAGCAGGACTGCTGGCGAGTTTGTGAAAACCCGAAAGGGCGCAAACTCGTGGAAAAGAGATGAAATACACTCACAAATTCCTCTCGACTTTGTGAGGAGAAAATCCCCGCGTGAGATCCTTACGACTCACAAAGGATCAACACACTTGGGAGTCCCCACGACTCCTAAGGAGAAAATACACCCACGAGATCCTTTCGACTCGTAGGGAGAAAATGCTTTTATGGGACCCTTACGGCCCATAAAATTGAGAAGCCTTAGGCGATAGGGAACTAAACCTGTCTCCTAAGCCACCAATTCCCAAATCCTCCCGGGGCAAATGATGAGTTGCTCCTGGCATTATTCCAGTGCAGCAATGCAGATGCCAAACAAAAAAACCAATTCCCAAATCCTCCCGGGGCAAATGATGAGTTGCTCCTGGCATTATTCCAGTGTAGCAATGCAGAAGCCAAACAAAAAAACCAATTCCCAAATCCTCTCGGGGCAAATGATGAGTTGCTCCTGGCATTATTCCAGTGCAGCAATGCAGATGCCAAACAAAAAAACCAATTCCCAAATCCTCTCGGGGCAAATGATGAGTTGCTCCTAGCATTATTCTAGTGCAGCAATGCAGATGCCAAACAAAAACCAATTCCCAAATCCTCTCGGGGCAAATGATGAGTTGCTCCTGACATTATTCCAGTGCAGCAATGCAGATGCCAAACAAAAACCCCAATTCCTAAATCCTTTCAAAGACGGATGATGATTCGCTCCTAGTACCATATTCCAGTGTAGCGATGCTGATGTCGACTCAAATCAAACAAATAAAACCAACCAATTCCAACATCGACCTCTGCGTTAACAAGCGACACTCCGCGCCGGGAAAAAGTCGATCAGCGACACTCCGTGCCGGGGAAAAGTCAACCAGCGACACCCCGCGCCGGGAAAAAGTCGATCAGCGACACTCCGTACCGGGGAAAAGTCAACCCGACACTCCGCGCTGGGGAAAAGTCGATCAGCGATACTCCGTGCCAGGGAAAAGTCAACCAGCGACCCCCCGCGCCGGGAAAAAGTCGATCAGCGACACTCCGTGCTGGGGAAAAGTCAACCCGACACTCCACGCCGGGGAAAAGTCGATCAGCGACACTCCGTGCCGGGGAAAAGTCAACCAGCGACACTCCGCGCCGGGGAAAAGTCGATCAGCGACACTCCGTGCCGGGGAAAAGTCAACCCGACACTCCGCGCCGGGGAAAAGTCGATCAGCGACACTCCGTGCCGGGGAAAAGTCAACCCGACACTCCGCACCGGGGAAAAGTCGATCAGCGACACTCCGTGCCGGGGAAAAGTCAACCCAACACTCCGCGCCGGGGAAAAGTCGATCAGCGACACTCCGTGCCGGGGAAAAGTCAACCTGACACTCCGCGCCGGGGAAAAGTCGATCAGCGACACTCCGTGCCGGGGAAAAGTCAACGCGACACTCCGCACCGAGGAAAAGTCGATTAGAGACACTCCGTGCTGGGGAAAAGTCAACCCGACGCTCCGCGCCGGGGAAAAGTTGATCAGCGACACTCCGTGCGGGGGAAAAGTCAACCAGCGACACTCCGCGCCGGGGAAAAGTCGATCAGCGACACTTCGTGCCGGGGAAAAGTCAACCAGCGACACTCCGCGCCGGGGAAAAGTCGATCAGTGACACTCCGTGCCGGGGAAAAGTCAACCCGACACTCCGCGCCGGGGAAAAGTCGATCAGCGACCCTCCGTGCCGGGGAAAATTCAACCAGCGACACTCCGCGCCGGGGAAAAGTCGATCAGCGACACTCCGTGCCGGGGAAAAGTCAACCCGACACTCCGCGCCGGGGAAAAGTCATCTCACTCGACTTTCTTTCTAGGAGAGCCCATAGAGAACTCAACGGATCAACGACCCTCCGCGCCGGGGAAAAGTCGATCAGCGACACTCCGTGCCGGGGAAAAGTCAACCCGACACTCCGCGCCGGAGAAAAGTCGATCAGCGACCCTCCGTGCAGGGGAAAAGTCAACCGGCGACACTCCGCGCCGGGGAAATGTCGATCAGCGACACTCCGTGCCGGGGAAAAGTCAACCCGACACTCCGCGCCGGGGAAAAGTCGATCAGCGACCCTCTGTGCCGGGGAAAAGTCAACCAGCGACACTTCGTGCCGGGGAAAAGTCGATCAGCGACACTCCGTGCCGGGGAAAAGTCAACCCGGCACTCCGCGCCGGGGAAAAGTCGATCAGCGACCCTCCGTGCCGGGGAAAAGTCAACCAGGGACACTCCGCGTCGGGGAAAAGTCGATCAGCGACACTCCGTGCCGGGGAAAAGTCAACCCGACACTCCGCACCGGGGAAAAGTCGATCAGCGACACTCAGTGCCGGGGAAAAGTCAACCCGACACTCTGCGCCGGGGAAAAGTCGATCAGCGACACTCCGCGCCGGGGAAAAGTCGACCAGCGAAACTCCGCGCCGGGGAAAAGTCGACCAGCGACACTCCGTGCCGGGGAAAAGTCGATCAGCGACAATCCGTGCCGGGAAAAAGTCAAACAGCGACACTCCGTGCGGGGGAAACGTCCAGAAGACACTCTGTGCCGGGGACACGTCAGCAACCGACACTCTGCATCGGGGAAACATCCAACACAGACACTCTGCATCGGGGAAACGTCCAACGCAGACACTCCGCATCAGGGAAACGTCCAACACAGACACTCCGTAACGGGGATACGTCAACCAGCCGATACTCCACCTCGGGGAAACGTCAAGAAGACACTCCGTGCCGAGGGCACATCGACAACAGATACTCCGTCTCGGGGACACGTCAATCAGACGATACTCCGCCTCGGGGAAACGTCAAGTAGACACTCCATGCCGGGGGCACATCGACAACAGACACTCTGCCTCGGGGAAACGTCGACCAGCGACACTCCATGCCGGGGACACGTCTACCAAATCGCTCCGGATCAAAGCGTCGACCGTCCATGTCGTAAAAAGGGCAGTGCATCCCAAAAAGTGGGAACCAAAGCAAGTCGCCTCCACGTGAAAGAAGATCCATCAATTTCATGCACACGACCCACATATGCTATGTGCATTTATTGATAGGGGGCAATTTGTTGGGGTAAAAATTTACACCCCGGTTGACCGAGTCAAAGTCAAGGTCAACCCCCAAGCTAGGTGGGCCCAAGCCCAGGTCAAGCGGGTCTATGCCCATGTCGAGCCCACGGCCAGCCTCCCCATGCCAACAACAAAAATCATGTAACAAATAATTTTTATGTAATTTTTGTGCATGAATGTATGCAAAATGGGTATAAAGTCAAATTTTTGTAAGCCCATGGCTTATGTGCAAAATGAAAAGGCACATGAGCCATGGGATAGGCAAAATGCCAATTTGCAAATCCCAAGGGGCTATATGTAAATATGTAAGCCTATATAAGGTAACATGATGATGAATAAAAAATAACACTTTTCATTCTCTCAAAAAAAAAACCTAGGGTTTGTGCCTCTTTCCTCTTTCTGAAGGTTTCAGACCTTCTTCTTTTCTTTTGAATTAAATCAAGAGTTTTACTCTTCCTTTTCTAAAACTAAATAGTTTTTCACCACAAAACCCACCAAGGGGAGCTTGGATCTGTCATTAGATCTCAAAAAGAAGAGATTTATATATATATATATATATATATATATATATATAACAACAAATATTTCCTTTCTGAAGCATGCCTTCTGTTTCTGGGACTAAAAGCCCATTTTCCTCGCCGGCGCCCAAGCGCTCGACACGTGGCGTGCTAGCGCTCGAGCGCTAAGCGCCCACGAGCCGACACGTGGCGCGCTAGCGCTCGAGCGCAAAGCGCCCACGTGCCGACACGTGGCGCGTTTGCGCTCCAGCGCCCTGCGCTCGAGTGCAAAGCGCCCACGTGCCGACACGTGGCGCGCTTGCGCTTAAGTGCACTGCGCTCGAGCGCAAAGCGCCCACGTGCCGACTCGTGGCGCGCTTGCGCTCCAGCGCTCTGCTAGAGTCATGAGCTATATCTCTCGGGGGGATCATCTTCAACGGAGTAAGACCGGCGGCCAAGCTCTGTCGAGGAGACCTCAAGAAGCCAAGTGGGTAGAAGACCGAAGGACATATAATTCTTGGTAAAACAACTCTATCACAGTAGATAACATTTTTGTAGCTTGCTAGTTTCATATTTGGTTTCGATTGTAGGTAGTTTTTTTTAGCGCCAAGTTTTTAAATACCAAAATTTTTCGTTCCGCATCGGTCACGGTCGACGGCCAGGGCGCTAAGAACTCCAACATGGTATCATAGCCACCCAAACATTAGAAACTACTAGTAGACGATGCATTAGTTTCAAAACCAAAAAATTCTGATTTCAAAACCCACTCTCTGTTTTGAAATTTTTTGGTCTCTAAATTTTTTTTAAACAAGTATAAAGACTTAGTCAAGACATGTATGTGACACACGATGAAAACAAGGGCACTCCCTCTGACTTTGGTCGGCCAAACTTCCGAAATCCCCGATTATGCCTTTTTATTATTCACTTCTAGGCCCCGTTTTCATCCAGTGTTTTCGATTTTATAAATTGGTGTTTTTGGTCTTGCTTGATTTCCCCAGATTTCACTTAGTGTTGTCTTTTCCTTTGGGGAAACTTGGAAAGTTTCAAAAGTTGAAATTTTGCATCGTTGATATCTGTGATGTGGTGTATGCGTTTTTCAAACGTCGTCCATTTGCTATATGTCATTTAGACGGGGTTGCACATACTTGCTTATACTGCAGTGATGTTGATATCTGTGATAGCTATGTTCAGATTGTCGTGTAGGATAGCCTTTAGTGCAATGGTAGTTATACAGTTTAGATTCATTTGTATATTCATTATTGCGGGGTGAGCATCCGACATGTGGACTCCCGTTTCTGCCAGTTTGTATATTCTTTTATTGGGGCACGACCGGGTTGAGGTCGATGTCGCCATTGTATATATACTTTTCTTTTCTGTACTAGGATTACCTCACGGTGGAGTGCTCGAGTGGCCGGGTTCTAGAGGGTAACGGGCCCGCATCTCATGGCGTTGGATGGAGGGGGCGTCACTTTAGAATTGGAGGGCTATTCACCGCACTCGTAGGGGGTATAGAACGACCAACGGAGGGGTGCTCAAGTTACTAGATTCTGTGAAGTGCTGGATGGCCCATTCACTTTATTGATTGGGGTTGCCTCACTTCTGGGATTGGCGGGTAACTTGCCGCACTCGTAGGGGTCTCGGTTATACATTGCACATGCTATCCATACGACCGGGGAACGTCGGGTTTCATTTGCGGCTCAAAGAAAACCCGAGGCTCCTAGATTATCCGTTATTCTGTGTTGCTTATCGATTTTCTGTGATGTTGCTTATATCATGCTTGGGACGAATGTTATATATATATTTATATACACTAGTAGATGTTGTTTATGTTTTGCATCCGCGCTAGTCCAGCCTCCGCTCTGCCGTTAGTTAAATAACCCAACGGTGCATAACGGGGCCCCGTGGTGAATGCGGATGGCATATACGTACATTGTATTTTCGTTCTTTTCTGGTATGATATGGATTAATTGATGGGACTGCGTTAATTTTGATTAATACAAAGAAAAATAAACCTAAATGATGTTGTTGGAACCAATTTTTGAAAAATTGTTATTACAGACGTTTCTTTTTACTTTGCACAGCGGTATTCGGTTATGAATATCCAGCACCGCATTCGACGAGGCAAGAGCCGAGATCCCTTTATGGGGAGTGACCTCTTGGGCAAAAGTTTGCGTCATTGTAATAACTTCTCTATAGTTGTATTCTTTTGCTTTGCATAGTGGTGTTCGTTTAGGAACATCCAACACCTCATTCTAGGAGGCAAGAGCCTAGATCCCTTCACGGGGAGTGACCTCTTGAGCAAAAGTTTATGATACTCTAGATTACTCGGTTTTCTTCAAAACCATTAGTTTTTAAAAGCGGAGTCTAAACCACTCCTTTTCAAAACTACTCGGATTCCTTCAACGATATCAAGTTCATTACGTTAAAGGTTTTTCGCCAAAAACCAGCCGTAGCCCTCTGTCATTTCCTATGAGTAGTACTTAGTATTCGTGCTGCGTATGTTGGCATTGTCAAGGCGTAGTGTACGGTAGCTAAGTATTGCTTATTTATAGCATTAGATGTGATTGGTTAAGACAGTCGTACGGTCATGTTGGCATTGTCAAGGACTCGTTCGGGTGGATTTAATGCAATCAAGATAATGACGGGTTGAACTTGACTAGGACCCTTTGATATATTGGCAATGTCAAGGTCACTTGGATCCTAGGGCAAAAACCACATCGGGAGTTTCAAATATACAGGAAACCTTCCAGGCATGTGCATACTTTCTGGAGTGTGGTGACTTGAGTGGCTTCCATCAAGTTATCATGCGATGATAGTTGGGTCTCGATTCCCACTAATGAGTAGGTGTTACTCCTCGGGTGATTTTCAGATGATCCTGACTAATTCTCCTTTTAGGGTTTGAAGGAGAATTCAAGGAAACAATGGGAGCCATCCTGATTAGATAAAATGATTAACCAATCTAATATAGGTTAGAGTGCACGCTGAGTGTTTTATTTCTCTCTCACTTTGGCAGCAACCATGATCCGACCCTAAACTAAAACTCATGAACCAAGTTAACCGAACCTTCTTAAAACACTTTGGCTTTTTGATTGTCATTAAGTCGCATATATCCCTGCCGCTCCTACTTTCCCTTTCCATTTTTCCAGAACACTTCGTATCACTACGAAGATCCATATTGCTTGGATATTCCATCGTATAGTTACATACGAACTCGAAGAAACTTGTTTCTGTCCAAGGATGGATTCTGGTTCTGGAGAAATTGAATACGATTATTCGGTTGTCTTTTCTTTTTCCCTTCTCTTAGATTGCGAGAGCTCCTAGTATCAGGAGAGTACACCTATTATGCTTATTGGATAGTCTTCTTCCAAATCATAGGCAGGTGCTGAAAGGTAGGGAAGGAAGAAAACCAATTAGCCTAAGTGTGGTGTACAGAAGGTAAGAAATAAAGACATATAAAAGGATTAGGGTGAGGGCAAAGGAAATTGTGACCACTATCATTCACGACAAAGCCGCGTATATCCCTGTCACTCCTACTTCTCCTTTGCATTTCTCCAGAATACTCCGTATCACTACGAAGATCCATATTGCTTGGATATGCTATCGTATAGTTACATACAAACTCTAAGGAATTTGTTTCAGTTCGAGGGTGGTTTCCGGTTCGGGAGAAATTGAATAGGATTATTCGGTTGGCTTTTCTCTTTACCTTCTCTCAGGTTGCGAGGGCTCCTCGTATTAGGAGAGTATACCTATTACTCTTATTGGATAGTCTGTTTCCAAACCTTAGGCTGGTGCCGAAAGGTAGGGAAGGAAGAAAACCAATTAGCCTAAGTATGGTGTACAGAAGGTAAGAAGTAAAGACATATGAAGGGATTGGAGTGAGGGGAAGGAAATATACGGTTACTGTCATGAATCTGGATAGTGGAAGATGCATTACTAGGAAAACCCGGCCACCCCTTCGAAACATTTTCATGTTTCAGTTTACTGTGTTAATTGAAAACAGTTTTCCCAATTAGTTTCTGACTCTAGGGTATGTATTTATCAGACTTGATTTTCACATCTGTAAGGTGTTACAGATGCTGAGTGGGAGTAAGATATTGGGAATTGGGTGATTAGATCCTCTATATATCAAAATTCTTTGTAATTGGTGATATTTGAGGAAATCAACTTGGTTTTGCCTAACAGCAAATATTTGGTTTTGAATATCCGTTGTTATGCACCAATTTCAAACTGATATATCTGTATGTTTATTTTATAAAGTGAGATATAACTTTTTGAAATTATATCTATGACATTTACCTATATCAGTTGATGGTTAGGTAAGATGCATTCAACAGTGGTGTAATTCTTCTTAACCATAGCACAGTTTTCAACCTACGACACACAGGGTTTGAGTCATTAAACTCAGAGGATTTATACAAAATATTGTGTGTTGTCCGATATTCGTTAAGACAAAGGGGTTGTTACTCATACTATATTCCGTTTAGTTATGACTTCTCTGGTTTTAGACAAGTATTTCATTAAAATACAATGTCCAAACAATTGTACAATAATGGTGTAATTCTTCTTAACCATAGCACGGTTTTCAACCTACGACATACAGGGTTTGAGTCATTAAACTCAGAGGACTTATACAAAGTATTGTATGTTGTCCGATATCCGTTAGGACAAAGGGGTTGGTACCCGTACTATATTCTGTTTACTTATGACTTCTTTGGTTTTAGACAAGTATTTTGTTGAAATACAATATCCAAATTTTGAGAAGTTATAGGTATAAGAATAAAGTAGAGAACCATATGTTACAAGTATCAGGATTCTTCAAGCTGATCGAAAATGTAGATACTTATGCTAGGTATTGTGTTGTAAGTAATATATTTGAGAACTTGCTTCTTCCTCAGGTTACTCATCCGTGAGTACGCTCCTCAATGAGTAATGCTGCATGGCCTTCTTCCATTTAGTCAATATGCACTGGAAATAGCTGTATATATTTTGAATCTGGTTCCAATTAAATTAGTGCCTTTGTTTCTATATTGGATATAGAATGTATTCATATCTTAACGATGTTAAGGTATATGGAGTTTTTCGGCTTATGCTAAAAACCAGATTCTGGATAAACTCAAGGCACGTTTCAGTAATGGCAGATTGTGGGTTATTCCGGTCTTTGATGAGGGTTAACATTCTACCATTTGGAAGATCAATAGTTATATTGTTCTTGACTCGCCACTCGTTTTAGTAAAATGAATTCTTTTCAGAAAACATTAGTGGGAGTATGGTAGAACTGGAAGTGATTCCTGAACCACAAACGATTACCGAAAATTTAGTATGACCTAAAGATTCAATTAGATTCGATAATCCATTAGCCACTCCGCAGATTTAGTAGGTAACCTCAGCCACCCGAGAGGTACTTCGGTCTCCTCAAGGACAGTGATAGGGAGGTTTTGATGACCTAAGCCTTCCACTACTGCTGTCTTAGACTATGAGATCTGGTAGGTGGATGACAATAACGTCGTTCTAAATCAGCTTTAGAAATGAACGTGTATATGACTCTGCCAGAGGGTTGTTGTAGTCAGTGGGAGCAGCGGAAGCATGGTAGGCAAGTAGCTTATGTCTATTTATAGACTAAAGCAAGTATAGAGGAGATAGATCTTCTATTTTTGATGTGACAGTCATAGAGTTTGACTTCATCAGAATAACAGATAGACCTGGTAAGAAGGTATTAGGGAGTGATGTCCAGGTATTTGGATGACAAGCTCTTAATAGGAAGTGATCTTCCTATACTACGATCAGTTATATTGTGGTTGTCACAAAGTGTTTCTCCACATAGGATCTGGATAAAATATCAGGGATTCTGGTTATTAGATCTATGGTTTTAGATCTAGATTTGGGAAGTGTCCCAATTCGGGTACTTGACACTATTCTAAAGTGTTTTAGAATGGACGACTCCTGGCGTGGTGGTGTACCCGCAGGTGATGGACTCATGCTCTCTAAAGAGATGTCTTCTTGACTGATGAGAAAAGGGATTTGCATGATTAACATATCTCTTGCTTAGGCAATTGAGTCAATTATGAGATGTTAAGTACCACACCGGATATTGCTTTTGCACTGGCTGCAATAAGTATATATTAATCCAATCATGGAGAAACATTGGAAAGCAGTTATGAACATAAGTGGATGTTCTTGGTATATGGTAATGGCAGCCTCCTTCAGGAGGCGGTTATCATTTCAGGCTTCCAAGGTGACCTAGATGACAGAGTGATTGTTAGAGTTATACTTTTCCTTCTTTTGAGGGGTAGTATGTTGGAAAGGTGGTCCAAGCGGATACTGAGGAAGGCATGGAGTAGGATACTAATTAAATTCAGTAGAAGAAATGGTCTAAGAAGTTTGTTGGATTTGGAGTTCATTTGTGAACTGGGTCCCATCAGATATCCAGACAAATTTTAAGACAGGTATCGCTCATTTCGGGAGATAGTCTTTCTCCGCGAAGTTGAGATATAGAGAGATAAAGATAGAAACATTGGAGCGGATCCACTTACTGAGGCTATTTCTCGAACGCAATAGTTTCACAAACGGGCTTTGCTAGACTGATTAGTAGAGAAGTTGGGTGTTCGGTATCACACGGGCTATGAGTATGCAACACCGCAATAATTAGCCTTAAATGCAAGTGAGAGATTGTTGGCTATAGTCCCCTTAAGTCAATTATTGTAATCGCAGGCACACGATTGTGATGATTGTGGGAGGAACTATACGGGTAGAACAGTCTTACTCAAAATGATAGTATGCTATCTAGTTTGACTTTGTCATCATGTATATGCAATATGTGGTATTACTGATCACTATTACATGTTGATAGAGCCCATACGATTCTTGCTTGACTACCAGCATTATGATGGCGATCATATACGTGGGAGCAGGGTAGTCTATAAGCACATCCTTAAATGTCGCTAGTCGAGGGAGTATCAAGACTGGGCATCAATACTCCGGAGTAGACCAGTGTATACTTTTCGAGACACCGATGAGGGGCGGTGGCTGGTCTCACTGGCCATTGGTGTCAGTTAGTCACCTAAAATAGTATACAGGTACTCATTGGGTTATGAGTTACATTGGACGGACTCGCCGGAAACATGCTAGATGGTATTATACCTATTTTCAGATAGCAGTTCTCAGGTGACATGAATACAGGTTAGTCTGTCGACCTGAGATCATCATTTGTCATATGTGAATTCCGATCGTGCTTTGATTACTACCCTACCACAGCTCAAAGGAGTCGTGCAAATAGGTTTTAGTTGGGTACAGTCCTGAGCTATATGGAGGCAGTGAGCGAATCGTCAGGGATTCGTCTCTCCCGGTATTAGGGGTTGATGTCGCACTGTGCACGGGTAGCCATCACCAGAAATCCTTGGTTAAGGTAGACGAGAATTACTGATTTGGATCAGTAATTTATCAGTAGGTGATGGGCTTCATACCGACACGAAATATCGCATTATTAGGGGTCTGACTTTATCCATCCCTTAGACCCGATATGCGACACTCTTAGACGAACAGACCGGACTGTATAGAGATTGTCATAGACAGGCTCGGTAGGGGTTCGGATGAGTTTGCATGTCGGCCTTCCTTTCGCTCAATACCTGGGTAGCCGTTACATACAGCTAGTGCCGCTGATGTGCTTGTGGTCAAATTCACTGCTAGCGTATTGACGAGTCTTTAGAGTCCCACACAGAGGGTTTTCCTGATTCAGGCGATATGACGTAGTAGCCGTATTTTGATACTGCAGAGTTCCGATCGAATGATTTTACTAGTTTCTCGGACTTTCGATCGGTCGGATGATAATACTAGCCGGCTCGGGATTGAGCTGGATTATTAAATCAATTATTGATTTAATAATTTACGTATATGTATTTCGATATGTATATTCTTGTATTATGTTATTTGTGTTATTCTATCTCTTTGGATATTCGTATTTTGGTACGAATACATGTATGTATATACAGTTGGGTGTGATCCGTATTTATACGGAAAACATTCTAAATGGTGGACACCTTATTTTGGTTTATCTATTTATTAAATTAAATGGAAATGAGGTGTAAAGGTAAAGAAGAGAGTATGGTGAGACCCATGGTTGAATAGTGTTGACAAATGAATTGTTAATTTGGAAAATGGTTTTACCAAAGCTTGCTTCATATTTTCTCTCACTTGATGGATGGTCATTTGGAAAAAGAATCTCACCATTTGCTTCTTCTGTCTTCGCAACCTTTCTTAAGCCCTTCATCCTCCTTCATCTTCTACCCTACCATCTCATGTGTTGAGAATTAAAGATAGAAGATAGATAAATACACACTTAGAGCAACTCACTACATCCCTAGGCACTCTAGATTAGCAACCTATAGTCCCTACTTGCTTCACTAGATTCTTAGTGTAGAGCTAGAGCCATGAGCTATATCACTCGGGTGGATCATCTTCGACGGAGGAAGACCGGCGGCCAAGCTCGATCGAGGAGACCTTAAGGAGCCAAAGAAGAGGGTAGAAGACCGAAGGACACGTATCATTCGTTACACAACTTCTAACCTTGTAGTTAAGATATCCTTTGTTGCTAGTTTTAGGTTTATGGTTCGATTCTAGGACGGGTTTTTTAGCGTGAAAAGTTTTTTAAACACCATTTTGTTCCGTATCGGCCACGGTAGATGGCCAGGGTGCTACAAAACCCCAACAGAACCAAGACCCCTACGAGTGCGGCAAGTTACCCGCCAATCCCAGAAGCGAGGCAACCCTAATCATCGAAGTGAATGGGCCATTCAGCACTTCACGAAATCCGGTAACTTGAGCACTCCACCGTGGGTCAACTTATACCCCTATAAGTGCGGCGAGTAGCCCGCCAATTCAAGAGTAAGGTATCCTAGTCTCAACGCCATGAGGCTCGTTTCCCTCTAGAACCCGACTACTCGAGCACTCCGCCGTGGGGTAATCCTAGTACAGAAAAGAAATAATATATACAACGGTGACATCGACCTCAACCAGCCCACGCCCCAATAAAAGAATATACAAATTGGCAGAAACGACAATCCACATGTCGGAAGCTCGCCCCGCAATAATGAATATACAAATGAATTCAAAACTGTACAATAAACATTGCACAAAAGGCTATCCATCACGACAATTCGTCGAAACCATCATAAAGATATCACAAGCATCATCACAGATAAACAAGATGCGTGTAACCCCTTCTAATTGACGTATAGCGATTAGAAGATGTTCACAACACATATACGCATCACATAACCAAGTAACGAAGGCTACGACAATAGAATTCCACGCACAAATAACAAACACAACAAGTTTTCCCAAAACCGAAAAAATAGTTCACTAAGTCCCAAAATTCCATCGTTTTAGTTAATCCGGGAATCAAAAAGAACTCGAAACTCACCCGAACCTTCGCAATAGCGAAGTACCCAAAATTAACTGTTGCTTGGGTAGGCTAGGGTATACCGACCCTTGGGGGCCACCACGAGGAGGCCCACAAGGGAAGGCAGACCCAAGACTACCCCTATGGGGTAGTGCTCGGGTCCTACCCCTAAGACCACCTCATGGTGAACTCAGGGGGTAGGCCCCACCTTCATTCCCCCTAAGGAGACCTAAGGGGTACCAACGCAACACCCCGTGGCTTCTTGATCTAAACTGTGAACCCATGAGGTGCGAAAACATGCTAGAACTTGAAACTTTAGGACTGTTTTTGTCGGCAGTTTTTGCGCGACGAAAACGGCGGAATTTAAGCGTCGTAACAAGCCAGTTAAGGCTTATGGAGTGATTCTGATACCATATTATTTAGTTTTGCTCACTCTACAATGGAAGTAGAGAGGTGTAACGCACAAAAATCAAATTTTGAGCAAGCGCAACTAACTAAACCATAAGTGTCAAACCATTACTCTAAACTTGCAACTACTATGAGTTTATCTACTATGAAGAGGGGCCATACCTAAAAGATACGTGTCCTTCGATCTTCAAATCCCTCTTTTCTTGTACTCCTTGAGGTCCTAGAGAACTTGCTTGAAGGCCTTCTCGATCCTAGATGATCCACCCAAAGGAATATAGTTCAAGCTAGCACTTCACAAATGAAGCAACTTAATAACCTAGTTTGATAATCTAGGTTACTAAGATGATTTAGATATTATTAATAGACTTTTTCTATCTTTAAAAGCTCATGATTCTTAACACATGAGAGGGTTGAGGTTTGAGAAAGAAGATGAGAGCTAGAGAGGAGAGAGAATGAGCAAATGAAAATGAGAGTCAAAGTGTGAAAATATCATAACCATTTTGTTTTTGTGAAAATAATTTCACAATAAAAAATGGTTATCATACTTGAATAGTAATGACAAATGAATATCTAATTCATTTGCTCATTCCTCTCTACACATTTCATGCCATCTTGCATGCCACCTCATTTCTTATTTTTCAATAAATAGAAAAATATAAATGAGGTGTCCATTTTCTAGAAAGAATTCTTATATAAATACAAGAATACCAATCCATATATATATACTTGTATTCGTACCAAAAATACGAATACCAAGAGATAAATAGATTCAATAACATGATACTAGAATTAAATGAATATGTGATTTAATAAACTGGCTTAATCTTAAGCCCTCTACTATCACAAACAGTTCGATTAAATTTCACGTAACCAGAACACGTATTTAATTGAACCCTACACATATAAAGATATGGCCTCTACATCGTTTTGCCTGAACCAGTGAAACCCTCTGTGTGGGACTCTAAAGACTCGATATACGCTGGCAGTAGGTTTAACCACAAGCACGTCAGTGACACTAGCTGTACGTAACGGCTACCCAGGTACCTGTCGAAAAGAAAGCCGACGGGCAAGCCCATCGAAATCTCTATTGAGTCTATCCATAACAATCTCTGTACAGTCTGGTCTCTTTGTCTAAGAATATCACATACCGGGTCTAGAGGGTGGTATACGTCAGATCTCTAATAACCCGATAAGTCGTGTCGATGTGGCTCATGACCGATCCGAGAAACTACCGATCTAACCATCAGTAAATTTCAACTGTCTTAACCAAGGTCTTATAGTTCTGGCCAACCGGACACAGTGCGATGTTGACTCCCAATACCGGGAGAGACGAATCCATAACAATCGCTCACTGCCTTCATGTGGTTCGGGACTGTACCCAACCAAAACCTGTTTGTATGACTCAGCAGAGCTGTGATAGGGTAGTGATCTAAGTACAGTGGGAACACACATGAGACAAATGACTATCTCAGCTATAAAGACTAACTTGTGCTTATGTCACCTAAGAACCGCTATTTGACGATAGGTATAATTCCATCTAAAATTTCTCGGTGAATCCGTTCAGTATACTCACCCCCATTGAGCACCTGTATACAATCTTAGATAATCGCACCAATGGCTGTAGGACCAACCACCACTCCTCGTTTGGGTCTAGAAACGTATACACAAATCTACTCTGTAATATCGATATCCGGTCTCGATACTCCTGCGACTTAGGACATTTAATAATATGCTTATGGACTACCCAGCCTCCACAAGTATGATCGCCATCATAACGCTGACAGTCAAGTAAAATTCTATAGGCTTTATCAATATGTATCAGTTATATGTGATATCAAGTATAACATATGCACATGTTATGATAAAGACATACCAAAATAGTATACTATTGTAACAAGTCTTTATCAACATGTATAAGCAATATCAAGCAGCAGGAAAAACAAATACACATGTTTAAATAAAAGACAACTCAAATAATATACTATACAACTGAGCAAGATTGTCCTGTACATACATATTCATAGCATCCTATACAATACAGGTCTCTTGGGCATAAATATCCAACAGATAATAATAGTAATAAGAATAAATTTAGGTTTTTTTCCATTAATAGTAATAGTAATAAGAATCTATATAAATAATAATAGTTATATAATAAGAATAAAAATACATTTTTGCTATTACTAGTAATTGTAATAAGAATCTTTTATATAGCAATAGCAACAGCAGCAGCAATAGTAGTAATAATAATAGTAATAGTAATAGTAATAGGAGAATAATAGAGGAAAGAGGTCCTAGGAGGCTTTTTGCGTTAGGTGGCGGCAAAATGTACGCTTTCTACCATTTTACTCGACGATCGACATCTTTCAACTTAGTATCCATTCTTTAATTTGTCGATACACCAAATTTCATATGATTACAACACCATTTCACCGTTGATTTCGCAATGTAAAAAGTTCTATTGTCGGTAAACCCTTAATTTTGCACCCACTAAATTAACGGTAAAATGGTGTTGTAATCATATGAAATTTGGTGTATCGAAAAATTAGAAGATGGATATCAAGTTGGACGCTGCCGATCATCGAATAAAATGGTGAAAGGAGTACTTTTTGCCGCCACCTAACGCAAAAAGCCTCCTAGGACCTCTTTCCTCCATTATTCTATAGTAATAATAGTAATCCTAATAATAGTAATAGTAATAATAGAAATAATAATAGCGATGGTATAATATAGTAATAGTAATAAGAATAAGAATAGGATTTTTCTATTAATAGGAATAGTAATAAGAATCTTTAATAAATAATAAGAATAAGAATAAGAATAAGAATAGATTTTTGCTGTTAATAGTAATAGTAATAAAAATCTTCTATATATTAATAGCAGCAATAGTAATAATAATAGTCGTCGTCATAGTAGTAGTAATAATAATAATAATCTTATATATAGCATCGGTACTAATAGTATAATAATAACAGTAACGGTTATAATCTATAACACTTTTAAAAGAAAATTGATGTTTTTCTTTTGGTCTGTCATATCTCAAGTAATTTTCTATCCTAACTAAGGATCCTCATCCAACTAAAACATTTGTCTCCTTAATTGAAAATCCTAACCCATTAGTTAAATATTTTGTTCAATAAAGTACTCTGTCTCACTATCCAAAGATGTATGTGATTAAAAAAATATTGATGGTAAATTGAATGAGAAAATCATGCTTAACAAAATTGGATGTTAGAGTTTATGTAAAGTAAAAACGCTTGAAAAGATTGTTAAATTCGAAAAAAGAGAAAAGACTAAAATATTTTCTAAGATTTAAAAGCCTAAATATAAAATCTAAATCGAGGCATATTTAAAAATTCAATAATATAATAATAAATTTATGATAATATGGTTTGAAGATGATTAACCTTTAATATTTAGTCCGTCAAAAAAATAATAATATAAGAAGATTTTAAACACTTGTAATTTGAAAAGATTTCTAACCCTGAATTATTTTTTTTAAAATATGTATTTTTTAATGATTTAAAAATCCAAAAATTTAAACTAAAAAGAGAAGGATTTTAAAAAAATAATAAATAAAATCTAAAAAGATTTATTTTTATTTTATGATATACTCAAAAATAAAAATAGAAAAAGATCTACAACTATTTGCCAATGTTCTTAAGTCTGAAAAAGTTAAAAGATTTTTATGATTTGAAAATACAAGAATAAAACTATGTTTTTTAAAATTATTTTCTGTAAACAATGTTCGTGGTTATCTTTTGCATGTCTAACAAAAATCATCCATTATTCAAGCTCGAACTTACCTAACGTTTTAAGTTTTAATTTTTTTTCTAAATGGCTAGAATAATAATAGAATATCTTCTTTATTTAAATTCTTCGTTATAACATTTTTTATATTTTTAAAATTTGAAAAATTCCGATAATATAACATTTATATATATTTTTACATCACTACATCAACGGGGTGTGTGTGTGTGTATGAATTTATAATTTATATTATGTATATGTATATATAAATTGGCAAAATTCCGATAGTATAATATTTTTTATATTAACGATATATTTTAAAATTTTAGAATTTAGAATAATGAACATAACCGTGTAACGCATGGGCCTTAAAAACTTAGTATATTTTATATTCTAACAATAATAGATAGCGTCGGTATTACCCTAGCTTAATAAAACATATTTCATTTCATCAAAGTTTAAAGTTATAATTTAAAGAAATAAACAATAATTATCTTGTAGAAATTTCAGGAAACGAGCTATGTAGCAACTTTAAAAGAATCCATTGCTATTCTATTTCAGTAAACAGTTCAATTGTCATGTTTGAAGAATCTTTTTCCAGTTCGAAGTACTAGGCCAAAACTCCAGCAAAATATCAATCATATGATGTACAACCGAGGATGAGGATTTTTTATCATGAAGAACTTCAGTATTTATTTCGTCCTAGATTTCACCAAAAGATTGCTATGATAAACATATCCCAGAGCAGACCCTTTTAATTCACTTCTTCATTCACAACATTAAAATCATCCATTGCTATTCTATTTCAGCAAATAATTCAATTGTCATGTTAGAAGAATCTTTTTTCCTCTTCGAAGTACTAAGCCAAAACTCCAGCAAAATATCAATCATATGATATACAACTAAAGATGAGGATTTTTGATCATGAAGAACTCTGATATTTATTTCGTCTCAGATTTCACCAAAAGATTGCTATGACAAGCATAGTCCTAAGCAGACCCTTTTGATTCACTTCTTCATTCGCAACGAGAACAATGATTCTAGCTTAATTTCCTTTAAGTTTTCGTCGATCTCTTAAAATAACAATTTTAAGAAAATATGTTTGGTCGTTTTCTGACACTTCGTTGTACAAAAAACATAAAGTCCCTTTATGTAACATCTAAATTTAGAAGTGACAACTGTTAGTAACACATGCCCAAGATGACAACAGATGTCTGAAGAAGGCACGGCAGATGTCTGCCAAACGTCTGACCAAATAAAAGAGCAGGACCAGATGTCTGAAGAAGGCACGGCAGATGTCTGCCAAACGTCTGATGAAGAGGCAAACGCCTGCAATAAGTCTTCCCAAATAACAGAGAGGGCCTAGACGTCTGATGAAGAACCTCCAGACATCTGGGCGTGAGTCTTCAGCAAAAACTAGAGAGCACACAGACATCTGACGAAGACGAGTCAGACGTTTGCCCAATACGAATGCAAGCTGTCGTGGATCTCAATCAAGCGAATCAAATCCACAACCACCAAATTAGATGTTGCAAGATTAGGAATGATTCTATTTGATTTTATTCTCCATCATGTAATTATAATATATATACTTCTGTAAAAACTTAATACACTAATCAAGTTCAAAACCCTAAATTCCTATTTTCTATATGGTATCAAGTCTTGTGACTAAAAGCTCAATTTTTGATCCATGGCTTCCTGTCAAAACTCAATCCCAATCATTTCTAAATTCGCTTTTCCAACAAAACTTACTCACAAAAACTTCACTGTGTGAAGATCCCAAATTCAATCGGCCTTAATCGGCCACGATCTGCTTGGTCACATCAACGGCTCCAGATCTCCCCCTCCAAAGACCATCATTGACGTCGATGACAACACCAAGCGTGTTGATAATCCAGAATACCATCAATCGTACCATCAGAATCAATTCATCCCCAATGCTGTTTTCGGCAGCCGTGTCGAAACGATCAAGCCCCACATCTTATCTGTTTCCTCATCCAAGGAAGCATGGCATTGACTTATCATTCTCTTTGTGAACAAATCTTGATCACGAGTTTTGTCACTTAAAGAATGCCTCATCAACAATCAGCGTGGCTCGCGATCTTTAAACGAGTAACTATAAGATATTGAAAACAACTTTCGAAGGGAGTGAATAAGGTTTTATGGTAAATTTATTGTAATTGTGCGCAATTAAGAAATTTTGCAGGGGAATATAAATCAGAGTATAAAATAAATGAATTTTACAAACACAGAATACACAGAAAGAAAATGACACAGATGATTGTTAACGAGGTTCGCCAACTCTGTAGCTAATCCCCGCCTAAGAACTCCTGCTCAGAATTCAACTTCACTATCTAGTGACTCCTTACGGGTGAAGAAACCCAGATTTTTTTTCAGGTTCATATTTTAAAACTTTTACACTTGCAGGTTGTGAACACCTAGACATTTTCCTAAGGCTCAAGTCCAAAATCCTTACAATGTGAAGATCTTAGACGTTTCTTCACTATGTCACACAAACAAGATTTTCAACAAATCTTTATACGCTAACTATATAATTATATTGATCTCAAAAGATAAATCAAGTTTCGATTCAAAGGAGATAATAGATTATGTTTTTAGAGATTAAGAAAGTTTTAAAACGATTCAAAGATGTTTTTCAAAGGATTAACAAACGGTTTTGAAACACAAACTTCTTCGACAAAATTAGAGAACTTTCGATTCTAAAAACTAGAAAAATCTTAATCCATGAAAGATCTCTTTCCCTTAAAAGCTTAATAAAAAATTTAGAACGAGAGAATGGACAGAGTTTTCATAAAAGATTAAAGAATGAGAAGAACTTAAAAATAGGAATGAGATTATCAAAAATTCGGTTAAAAATTCTTTTGAAATGAGTCATTTATATAGAATTTAAAAATGGGCTGTTGGGGCAGTTGTAATAACTGCTCCTAGAAGTTAGGACAATTATTGGCAGTTTATAGCGTTTAGTAGTTTGAAATTCAAACAAAAAACAGATTTTTGAAAAGGCTACAACTGTCTTAGATGTCCATAGGGACATTTGATTTCTGATATATCAGACACGGACTCTTTTTGGATATTTAAAATATTTTTGAAATAATTTTGATTGGCTTTGAAAACTTTAAAAAGAAGTTTTAAGTAAAGAGATTTAATATAAAATATTTAGAACTTGAAAAGAGATTCTAATCAATGAGATCGAGTCTAGACTCAAAGAAAATAAAAGTCTTGAATACTCTATTGTGTGACTTCTTCGATATTTCCTTTGAACTTGCAATTTTGGTCTTCAGAATCGTTCATCACTTGATATTACTGTTGTGGTTTTAGTTGCAGTGTTGATTGTTCTCTTACTTAACTAATCTATTGTTTGTAGCACTTTAACATATCTGGCATGGTTAGTAACATATAATATTTTTGAAATAATATTTTTGTAAAATAGTCAAAGTTAAAGAGAATATGACTCATAGGTCTAAAATCTTTCCCTTTTTGATATTTTACAAAACTTGAAATAATAACATTTTTAAATTATGCATTATTTCAAAGAGATATGAAATGCTTAAATACTCTCCCTGAATTGTTGCATATATTTTTAAAATATTTTTCTCTCCTTTTTTGAAAATATCAAAAAGTTTTTAAGAAATACGGAGTATTTAGAAAAATGAAGGAGCAATTTAAACATGACATGAATACAAACAATTATACGTAAGCAAACTAATAGATTAACACAAGGTTTAACCAACTACATAAGCAACATTGTTTCAAACATAAAGTCATACTACGACATAAGCAAAATAACTACTAGATAATCACTATAACAAAGCGAAATAACTACTCGTCCTCATGTTGCGGTGGAGGAGGCTGATCAAAGTCCATCGGAGATTGGTAGTGAAATGATGGCGCGGGAGGGTAACTCGACTGAGTATACATATAGTCAAAATAATGGTCAATACGAGCGTTTGTCTCATCGATGCGGTAGTTAACAAGGGCAAGACCAGTATTAAAGATTTGACGGGTTTCAAGATGAAGGTTAATCATATGTTGAAACATACGATTTTCAAAATCTTGAAGATCGTATAGATGTTGTGGAACTTCAGGAATTCAGGTGCGGGAGTAGGAAGTGGAGGAGAATGATGTTCTTGTGGAGGTGGTGGTTCTTGATAGTTTTCGAGGTGCATAAGACAGATGCTATAGTGACCGAATAATTTGTCAGGATTTTGAATGGATGTGTCAATGGATGGATCAATGTCGTCATCTTCGATGATTTTAGTAATCACCTTGCCGTAATATAGATTGGAAGTGGATGTGGTTAAATTCCCAATCGTGTTGATTAGGAATAGTGGAAGATTTACACGGATACGAACCATAACACAATAAATGAACAAATTATGTATGAGTGTGAGGCAGTCTCGGCCATCGGACTTGGGGTAAATGGTATGACCTAGTAGGTAGGCCAAAACACGAGCACGGGGAACAAGTGTTTCAGAATATGGGTCATTGTATAAATGAGGGTATTCGTCGCCGTTGAGGAGTCTCGAGACATCCTCTTTGGTGACGTTGAGATGATATTGTGAAAAAGTGGAAAGCGTTTCCTTATAGATATCCACACCTTCGTTAGGAACTTGTAGTATCCTAGTGAGAGATACGGGTGAAATAATAATCGATTGTTTTTTAAGACGAGTTTTGAGAATTGTAACGTCTTCTTAATTTCTAACAAGGTTGGCATAAAAGAGATAAACAAAATTTTGGTAAGTTGACCAATCAAGAGTGAGAAAGTTGATCAAACCTTGGAGTTGGAGGAGAGAATTGAGATTGAAGATTTCAATTTCATTCAATCGAACAAAGATCCGGTTACGATCTTCTTCTTGACGATACGATTTTAGAGTTTGGATGCTTTGTCATTGATGAAGGCAAAGACGACATTTTTTTCTTCGACTTCTTCTTCATGTTGAGCGTGTATTGTATCCTCGGTCTCTTGAATATAGGTATTGTCTTCATCATCATATTCTTCTTCCGATTCATGAATGGGTTGAGGAGGAGGAGGAACATGTTAAGAACATCTAGGACATTTGGATGACGAAGATTCGCCTTCTTCAACGTTCTTTGTCCTCTCCATGGTGGGGAAAAAACGAGTAGAAAGAAACTAGGGTTTTGAAATTGAGAGTATGGTGGAGGAAGAAAGAGAATATATGGGTTTAGAAGGAGTATATGAATATATAAAAGATGAATGGATGTCCTAGATGAAAAGGGATCAAATCAAAGGGTCATAACCCTTCAATTGAAACGTCAGTTCAGGGAAAAAAATTGACATATGGACGTCCATAGTCCAATAGACGTCATCATGGACGTCCATTGAGGTGTCCCTACAAATGTTTTTAGATTTGCAGAGTTTTGGTAATTTGGGTTAATTAATGGTCTGTATGTGTAAGGTGTGTATCTATTTGTCAGAGTTAAGTAAGAATATTGATTAACAGATAAAGATGAACATTTTATTCATAAAAGAAAACGAACATTACACGACATTATACTTAAAACAAAAACAAAACAAACATACAAACACGAACATAAACTAATGAAATATATTTAAAACAAACAAAAGAAAAATTATAGACTATGAGACGTTGTTTATAACGATGGAAATCCTAGAAGCGTAGGAGATACTTCCAAAACTTCGTCGTTTTCGTCTCCCATTCTTTGATGAACTTCCCTTTGACCCTGTCATATGCCTGGATATGAGTGTCATGGACTTCAACTTGGACGATGAACATGACACGTTCCTCAGGAAGGGGATGAACATAAAATGGATCATCAGCTCCAGTCCCAAATCCATTTGGGTCAAAATGATACCTAATCTTTTGGGCTGGTTCATTCAGAATGTGATTTTCTTGAGGAATCTCGTTGTCCGAAGGAGTGGAAAAGGTGAACTCCTTAAATAACACCTCTGGTGGATCTTCCTCTGATGATGGAGTCGAAGGAGATTGCAGAAGAGTGAACGGTAGGGTTCTCGACGGATTAGGAGTTAATCTAATCGGAGATCAGTGCACATCTTTAACTTTGATGTCTTGTCTCTTGGTTGATGGAGATCCTATCTCATAAATAGGAGTATTACTGGTTGACATTGTCCGTTTCAACATTGTGTATGTTTGGTGTATGAAATTGAAGAAAAAGAGCGACCAAGTGAATTGAAGAGGAAAAGTTCACTTGTATTTACAGAGGATGAAAACAAATTGATGAGGGTGGTTGTAAAAACTAATCAGTCAGTTTCTAAATCGTTTAAAAGTTTTTAAATTTCAAAATTTCTTGAACCGATACGGTGGGTTGTCAAACTACACAGCAATTTGAACCTCAAACGTCCATTTGGACGTCTGCATGGATGTCTATTGTGACATCTAAAGCCCTATGAGACTTATGGTTTGGTTGAATATACTAAGTTTTTTTAATAAGGATTCTAATGTTTTAGTTTTCTAATTCAAGTATGTTGAGTTCACCCCTTATTTGAATAAAACAAGTCCTATCTGAAGGTTTAGTGAATATATCAGCCAACTATAGTTTAGTCGGTATATATTCAAGAAATATATCTTTTTTATGATAGTGGTCTCGAAAGAAATGATATCAAACATTGATATATTTGGTTCTAGAGTGTTAATTAGCGTTCTTGGTCATTTGTATTGTGTTAATATTGTCACAGGGTATTAGAATTTTAGAGACTATTTTCTTATAGTCTTCTAAAGTATATTTGATCCAAAGACTCTGGGCAGAGCATGCACCAGCGATAATATACTCTGCTTTAATAGTAGACAATGCTACTGATACTTGTTTTTTGGAATTCCAAGATGCAAGGAAACTAAACTAAGAAATGACACGTGCTGCTAGTACTTTTTCTGTCAGTTTAACTTTCAGTATAATCAGTATCCGAATAACTTGTTAAGTAGAACACGTTATTCTTAGGATACTATAATCCTAAATTGATAGTGCCTTTAAGATATCGAAAGATTCTCTTAATGGCTACTAAATGAAACTCTCTAGGATCTTCTTGGAATCTAGCACATAGACACACGCTATACATGATATCAAGTCTACATGCAACTAAATATAACAAACTACTAATCACATCTCGGTAGAATAGAATATCTACCGTCTTTCCAGTTTTATCCTTGGTTAGTTTGGTTGTCGTAGCCATCAGAGTCCCACATGTCTTTGCATCCTCCAAGCCGCATTTTTTCATAAGTTCCTTAGTATACTTGGTTTAACTGATGAATAGTCCTTCTTGATATTGTTTGATTTCATGTCCAAGAAAAAAATTCAATTCTCCCATCATATTCATCTCAAACTCATCCTGCATATACTTTTAGAATTCTTGGTAAACCCGCTCGTTAGTAGAACTAAATATGATATCATCAAAATAAATCTAAAAAACTGTAATATTATTTCCATGAGTTTTCGTAAATAAGGTTTTGTCAACAATAATTTTTTATATATCTTATCTTTGTTAAGAATGTACTTAATCTCTCATACTAAACTCTAGGGATTTGTTGGAGACCGTACAAAACTTTTTCTAATTTATAAACGTATTCAAGTGTTAGTGTATATGCCCTAGAGGCCATTACTGTATCATACAAGTATGTATATTACTTAATGGAAGCTTGGGATATTCATCTTGTATTGACAATCTTGCTCAAAATAGTAGTATGCTACTTGGTTTGTTTCTGCTTCAATGTGTACATGTGTTTATTTTAGTATATCACATATACACATTAGTGGAGCCCTTAGGATCTTTGCTTGATTACCAGCGTTGTGATGGCAGTCACACTAGTGGGGGCTGGGTAATCTATAAGCACATCCTTATGCAGGTCCCTAGTCGCAGGACTATTGAGACAGGGCATCAATACTCCGGAGTAGACTAGCGCATGCGCTTCTCATCCCAGAGTGGGAGATGGTCTGTCCCACAGCCATCAGTACGTCGTACTGGAGATAGTATGCGGGTGCTCGTTGGGTTACGAGTACACTGGACAGGACTCGTCGGGAACTGACCGGTTGGTATTATACCTATCGTCAGTTATCAGTTTCCAGATGACATGAGTACAGCTTAGTCCGCTGACTTGACACTTTCGCTTCGCCTCGAGTGTGTTCCCACTGTACTTTGGTTACTACCGTACCATGGCTCAAAGGAGTCGTGCAAACAGGTAGTAGTTGGGTGCAGTCCCGAAGCACTTGGAGGCAATGACGGTTAGACAGGATTCGTCTCTCCCGGTATTGGGGGTTGACATCGCGCTGTGTCTAGGAGAGCCATTACACGAGTAGTCCCTGGCCAGGGCAAGAGAGATATACTGGTAGGCTTCCAGTGCTATCTCAGGGTGTATTGGGCTTCACTCCGACACGACTTGTACCGCTATTAGGGGACTGACGTTTACCGCCCCCCTAGACCCGCCATGCGATGTATCAGACGAACAGACCGGACTGTACGGAGATTGTCACATTCAGGCTCAGTAAGAGTTCAGATGGGTTTCACCTCGTCAGTCTTCTTGTCGGCATCTACCTGGGGACCGTTACGCACAGCTAGTGCCGCTTGCGGTCTGTGGTTAAACCCACTGCCAGCGTAGTGTCGAGTCTTTAGAGTCCCACACAGAAAGCTATTCGCCTTTAGGCAAAAGAGTAGAGGTCGCATGGTTTTGCGACAGGTCGCATGGTTTTGCGACAGGGTCCGGTCACATCCGTGCACTTATGCACGTACAGTGTCCGGACAGTTAACACTAGCGGGCTTTGGTTTAAGCCAGATCCTAGTGTACGTTTTGGGATTGGTTTTATCCAGTATGTATTCGTGTTCCTCGGAACACGGATGCGGGTGTGTATGCACAGTTGACGGAGAGACAGAGGAAGAGGATTCTCATTAGGGTTGTTGACCGTTGACTGTTGACTATTGACTTTTTGCTCAACCCTAATGAGAATATGATATATATATATATATATATATATATATATATATATTTTGCAATAATATTAATTAAGTATTATAGTGACATGGTTGTTGAGGGGTTGACTTTGTTGACTTGTTGACTTTGTTGACCGGTTGACTTGGTTGGACTAGTTGACCATCATCATCACAATGGTTGTCATTTTCATGCAAAGACTTTTGCTTGCTTGTTGTGGTTTGCAAAATGAGTGCATGGAAATGATATTGCCTTTGACATGATATGAACCATCACATAATAATACTTGATTAACATTATGGCTCATGATGTTTTTGGATTATGAGAGGGTGAAAGAGAAAAGAGAGGCTCATTCTTTCATGATCTTTCTCTCTCTTGGTTTTGAGCTCTCCCATTCTCTTGCTCTCACCCTCTTCCTCTTGCTCTCTCTCTTTTCTATGGTTCACTTGTCTCATGTGTTGAGAAGCAAGAACCATAGAGAAAATCCCATCACACTCTCCTCTACTCACTCTAGTTCACAAGGTTTAGCAAACCAAGTGAACTAGTTTCTTCAAAGTTCGAAGAAGAAGCCAAAGGTAGAAGCTTTCGGGTGGATCGATCTTCGGCGCAAGGAGACGACGGGGTGAAGCCAATCCGTACACCATCAAGAGATAAAGAAGAAGGAGTTCAAGAAAGAAAAGTATAACCCCATAACCGAGTAGTTAACAACTCGTAGTTAGGTTGTTAGGTAGATAGTTTAACAAAGATCCGGTTTTGAGTCCATGTTACCGCCTCTAGAAAATCGTTTTTCACCAAATTCCGCATGCCCGAAAGTACCGGGAGAGGTAGCATGGACTTACAGTGGTATCAGAGCCTAGTTAAACTCTATCTAACATGTTAACATAGTAGCTAGAAATTCGATCGGAGAAAAAGTCCCGAAATGAACCCGGATTTCAAAGTTGCTGTCGATTTTTAAAGTTCTGTAAAATTGATAAATTTCATCTTAAAAATCGGCTCAGGGTTTTTATTAAACACCCACGAAATTTGGTCCCACAAACCGGTCAAAACGCCGCGGAAACGCGGCGGGGGCACGCTCCCGCCGCGGTTCCGCGGCCGAGTTGACTCGGCCGAGGTCCAAATTTTGTGCAGTGTTTTTATGGGGTTGTTTTGGGATTTTTGGAATATGTATTTTCTGCCCAGATTTTCCAGAACGAAAATTTTGTGTTTGGGGCCTGAAAATCCGTATTTTTGATCGAACTTCTAAAAGACTTAAGTTGACGGGTTTTTCTGTGATGTGATATTTGTATTGAACGTCTGCTAATCGCTATATGTCGATTAGTGGGGGTTATACAAATCTGTGATCTGTAATGTTGCTGGAATGTGTATATGAATTCATTGGATTGTCGCGGGTGAATAGCCGGGGGTTGTGAGACGAGAGTTTTCTTTTCTTTCAATTCATGTAAATTTGTAAATTGATGTAATAATTATTTGTATGGCCGCACAACCGGGTCGGGGTTGTAGCCGTCATTGTATAATTTCTTTTTACTGTTTTTGCTCCTAGGATAGACCCATGGAGGGGGTGCACAAACTAACGGGTATGCCGAAGTGCCGAGTGGCCTACTCACGGGGTTGAGGGAGGTTGCTTCGCTTCGGGTACTTGGCGGGTAGTTAGCCGCACCCGTAGGGGTCTTGGGTGGGGTATTGGCTATTCACCGCGACCGTGTAATCTGCTTTTCGTTACAGGCTCGTACGAATTGCGGGTTCCTAGTATATCCAATGTGTTCATCTGTGATCTGAAATGGCTATCATTGCAATATATCTATATATGATATTATTTAGGCGTTGCTTATGTTTTGCAGCCGCGCTAGCCCGCCCCTGCTCTGCCGTTAGTTAAGTAACCTAACGGGTAATGACGGGGCCCCGTGGCGAATGCGAATGGCATAAGCGTACATCATATTTTGGTTGTTTTCTGCAATGATAGGATTAAATGATGGGACGCATTAAAAGAACTAATGCAAGAATATCACGCATTAAAAGAACTAATGCAAGAAAATAAACCAAGTAAAAATCGTTGGAACACTTTCGAAAAACCACTCGGTTCTTTTCAAAACTAACTTTTAAATGCGGAGCTTGAGCCACTCCTTTTAAAAGCTATCTCGTTCCTTCGATTATATCAAGTTCACTACGTTCAAGGTTTCGCCAAAACCATTCGTAGCCCTCCGTCGTTTCGTATGAATATTCAATAGTATTCAAGCTATGTTTGTTGACCTTCGTCAAGGCATAGTGATTGGTAGCTGTTGGGTGTTCATATGTAGCATAGATAGATGCGTTGGTTTGGGACAGTCGTATTACCTTGTTGACCTTCATCAAGGGTATATACGGGTGGGTTCAAATTAACCAGGATAATGACGGGTAGAACTTGACATGTAACTTATGATTTGTTGACCTTCGTCAAGGTCATAAGAGCATGGGGAAAAAATCCACATCGGGAGTTTCAAAAGAACTGAAACTTGCTAGCGATGCATACCATTTGGAGTGTGATGATTCTGGTAGGATTCCTTCAGTTTTGTCACGCAATGATATTTGGATCCCGATCCTACTGTGAGTATATGCTACTCCTCGGGAAATTTCTCACTTAACGATCAATGCTATAAACCAAGTAGATGTCTAGAAAGGTGTTAGCGGGGCTACGCCTATAGGGAAAAGAGGTTATTTAATTAAGGAACTTCGCGAAAGCGTTGGAAAACCTCCCTCGAAGTACCGACACTAGCCTGGCTGAACGGTTAAGCAAGTATTGTACGGTGAGATTGATCCCGACTAATTCTTCCTTTATGGTTTGAGGAGGAATTCGAGAGACAGTGGGAGCCATCCTGTTTAGATAAATTAAAAACCAATCTAAACTTGCAAGAGCATCATGCTGAGTGTTTTCTTCTCTCTCTCTTAATTGCAGCGACCCTGTGACCACACCTAGGTTACATCTAGATAATAAAATGACTGAACCTGACTGTTATGACTGGCAAAGGTCTGTCCAGATGTCCATTGCCCATAACAAGCTGGGACACCTCTTAACTGATTATACCCCTACCGTCTCAGGTCCAGTTTCCCCTGTCACGGATATTTACATCCGTAGGACATCGGAAAAGGATTGTGCGAAAGCCAAGTGCCTCGTGTTAGCCTCAGTTAATGGTGCAAACCAGAGGCAGCGCGAGAAGATGGACTCAGTTTCTATCTTCCTCCATAACAAAGATTTATATAGAGAGCAATCTCGTATCGCAAGATATGAGACCTCAAACGAATTGCTTCAAGCGAGGTTGGCTGTCGGGTCATCTGTAGGGGACAACGTCCTTACAGAGGCCAGCTATTTTGAGCTCACGGACCTGGAGACCACGTTGGAGAATAGGTCAAGTACTGACTTAATTCTACAGTCCCTGCCCTCTGCTTATACCCTGAAGGAAACCAGGGAAGAAAAAGGAAAAGCAAGGGCAAAAGTTTCAGGACTGGATGTAGTAAAAGTGGGACGTTCCTATTGTAACGGGAATGAACATTGGCAGAAGGATTGCAGGGCTTGCAAAGCCAGTAGCCAGAATTCGAAGCATGTTGTGGCTTCGGCTTCGAGTGTGTTTGTAATTGAGAACTGTATGTCAGTTAACCCTACTTCCTGGGTATTGGATACCGGATCAGGATCTCATATCTGTAATTCGTTACAGGCTCTGAGAAACCGTAGGGTTATCAGGAAAGGTGATATGACCCTCAGGGTTGCTAACGGAATGAGCATGGATGCTGAATCCGTAGGGGAATATCATCTTGGACTGACAACTGGGCAAATATTGATTTTGCGTAACTGTTTGTATGTACCAGGTGCGACTTGTAATATCATATCTGTATCCTTACTTTCTAAGGAAGGATATGAATTTACTTTTGTAAGCGATGTAGTACACATCCACCTAAATCAAGTTCTGATTGGGTCAGGTACATTACAGAACGGAATATAAGTGTTAAATCAAGCTCAGATTTTCAGTGTCCAGAACACACTTAAAAGAAAGTCTCCAGAAACAAATCAGGCTTTCTTATGGCATTGTAGACTGGGTCACATTAATGAGACACGATTAACTAAGTTACATAAAGAAGGGTACTTGAATCCGTTCGAGTATCAGTCTTATGCCACTTGTGAATCTTGTCTCATGGGAAAGATGACAAAGACTCCGTTCACTGGACGCGGAGAAAGAGCGAGCAAGCTCTTGGGACTCATACACAGTGATGTGTGTGGTCCAATGTCTACACATGCGCGAAGTGGTTATTCATACTTCATTACTTTCACAGATGATTTCTCTAGGTATGGACATGTCTTCTTAATGAAGCACAAATCCGAGGCCTTTGGGAAATTTCAAGAATACAAGAATGAAGTTGAAAAACAAACCGGCAAAAGTATCAAGATTCTAAGATCGGATCGAGGTGGAGAATACTTGAGTGCCGAGTTTCTGGACTACTTAAAAGAGAATGGAATTCTCTCTCAACTTACTCCTCCATACACACCACAACACAACGGTGTATCGGAAAGGCGGAATCGGACCCTATTAGATATGGTTCGTTCCATGATGAGTAAGGCTGAGTTACCGCGATCTTTCTGGGTTATGCACTAGAAGCAGCTGCATATCTCTTGAACAAGGCTCCAACCAAGACTGTGCCTACTACCCCATATCAGATGTGGAGTGGGAAGAAACCCTGTCTTAAGTATCTTAAGGTATGAGGATGTCCAGCTTTTGTAAAAAAGCGGCATGCGGACAAGCTCGAGGCACGCTCAGTACTGTGTAAGTTTGTGGGATACCCAAAGAACTCCAGGGGGTATCTTTTCTATTCCGCTGAAGAGCAAAAAGTTTTTGTTTCTCCGCACGCCCACTTCTTGGAAACTGAATTTTTAGAAAATCAGATAAGTAGGGGCGCAATAGAACTGGAAGAAATTCCAGAACCACAAGCTGTTACTGAAAGCTTGGATGAACCAGAAGTTTCAGGAGAACCGAACATTCCTACGCCGCTCCGCAGAAGTAGTAGGTAGTCTCATCCGCCCTAGAGATACTTCGGTTTTCTCATAGACGGGGATAGAGAGGATTGTACAGTTAATTATGATGAGCCTACTAGCTTCCAGCAAGCCATTCAGAGCGGTGACTCGGTAAAATGGCTGGATGCAATGCGGACCGAGATGGAGTCCATGTACACCAACAAAGTTTGGACTTTGGACTTTGCTCCAGAAGGGGTAAAACCCGTAGGCTGCAAATGGATCTTCAGAAAGAAGATTGGTGTAGATGGGCAGGTTGAAACCTATAAAGCTAGGCTCGTTGCAAAGGGTTTTCGTCAAAGACCTGGTTTGGACTATGACGAGACCTTTTCTCCGGTAGCCATGCTTAAATCCATTCGGATCCTTCTTGCCATTGCTGCCTTCCACGATTATGAGATCTGGCAGATGGACGTAAAGACGGCTTTCCTAAATGGAAATTTGGAAAAGTGCGTCTATATGGATCAGCCAGAGGGATTCATTCAGAGTGGGAGCAGCGGTAAAGTGTGCAAGTTGCTCAAGTCCATCTATGGACTTAAGCAGGCATCACGGAGTTGGAACATCTGCTTTGATGATACTGTCAAAAAATTCGACTTTGTCAAAAACCCAGATGAACCATGCATTTACAGTAAGATTGTAGGGAGAAATATGGTATTCCTCGTCTTGTATGTCGATGACATTCTCCTAATAGGAAATGATATTCCTATGCTACAGTCAGTCAAAGGATTCTTGTCGCAGAGGTTCTCCATGAAGGACCTGGGCGATGCCAACTACATTCTGGGAATCCAGATCTATCGTGATAGATCTAAGAGGATGTTGGGACTTTCACAGTCAAGGTACATCGACACCATACTGAAACGATTCAGTATGGAAGATTCCAAGCGCGGTAACCTACCGGCTTGTCACGGAATCACCCTCTCCAAAGAGATGTCTCCCAAGACTGATTTGGAAAGAGCTCGCATGTCATCATTACCCTACGCATCTGCGGTAGGCTCTATTATGTATGCGATGTTGTGTACCAGACCAGATGTAGCATACGCATTGAGCGTTGTAAGCCGGTATCAGTCTAACCCAGGGGAGAAACACTGGATAGCAGTAAAGAACATTCTCAAGTACCTGAGAAGGACTAAGGAGATGTTCTTGGTGTATGGCGGAAAAGACCTCCAGATTGAGGTCTTTGCTGACTCCAGCTTCCAGAGTGACGAGGATGACTCCAAGTCCATGTCGGGTTATGTCTTTACCCTCAATGGAGGGACGGTTTGCTGGAAGAGTTCCAAGCAGGAAACCGTTGCTGACTCAACTATGGAAGCGGAGTACATAGCTGCTTGCGATGCCGCAAAGGAAGCTGTCTGGATGAAGAAGTTCCTCACGGAACTTCAGGTGGTTCCTACCAGTGTTGATCCAATACCGCTGTATTGTGACAACAACGGCGCTATAGCTTTAGCGAAGGAACCCAGGTCCCATCAGAAGTCCAGGCACATTTTGAGGCGGTTCCACCTGATCAGGGAGATCATTGATCGCCGGGAGATCGAGGTAAAGAGAGTAAATTCAGAAGATAACACTGTAGATCCACTCACGAAGGCCCTACCCTAGACTCAGTTCGAGCGGCTGATCGAGATGATAGGTCTTCGATACGCCAGTACATGGCCTTAGTGCAAGTGGGAGATTATTAGTGTATATGCTGTAGAGTCCATTACTGTATCATACTAGTATGTATATTACTTAATGGAAGCTTGGGATATTCACCTTGTATTGACAATCTTGCTCAAAATAGTAGTATGCTACTTGGTTTGTTTCTGCTTCAATGTGTACATGTGTTTATTTTAGTATATCACCTATACACATTAGTGGAGCCCTTAGGATCTTTGCTTGATTACCAGCGTTGTGATGGCAGTCACACTAGTGGGGGTTGGGTAATCTATAAGCACATCCTTATGCAGGTCCCTAGTCGCAGGACTATCGAGACAGGGCATCGATACTCCAGAGTAGACTAGCGCATGCGCTTCTCATCCCAGAATGGGAGATGGTCTGTCCCACAGCCATCAGTACGTCGTACTGGAGATAGTATGCGGGTGCTCGTTGGGTTACGAGTACACTGGACAGGACTCGTCGGGAACTGACCGGTTGGTATTATACCTATCGTCAGTTATCAGTTCCCAGGTGACATGAGTACAGCTTAGTCCGCTGACTTGACACTGTCGCTTCGCCTCGAGTGTGTTCCCACTGTACTTTGGTTACTACCCTACCACGGCTCAGAGGAGTCGTGCAAACAGGTAGTAGTTGAGTGCAGTCCCGAAGCACTTGGAGGCAGTGACGGTTAGACAGGATTCGTCTCTCCCGGTATTGGGGGTTGACATCGTGCTGTGTCTAGGAGAGCCATTACACGAGTAGTCCCTGGCCAGGGCAAGAGAGATATACTGGTAGACTTCCAGTGCTATCTCAGGGTGTATTGGGATTCACTCCGACACGACTTGTACCGCTATTAGGGGACTGACGTTTACCGCCCCCTAGGCCCGCCATGCGATGTATCAGACGAACAGACCGGACTGTACGGAGATTGTCACATTCAGGCTCAGTAGGAGTTCAGATGGGTTTCACCTCGTCAGTCTTCTTGTCGGCATCTACCTGGGGACCGTTACGCACAGCTAGTGCCGCTTGCGGTCTGTGGTTAAACCCACTGCCAGCGTAGTGTCGAGTCTTTAGAGTCCCACACAGAAAGCTATTCGCCTTTAGGCAAAAGAGTAGAGGTCGCATGGTTTTGCGACAGGGTCCGGTCACATCCGTGCACTTATGCACGTACAGTGTCCGGACAGTTAACACTAGCGGGCTTTGGTTTAAGCCAGATCCTAGTGTACGTTTTGGAATTGGTTTTATCCAGTATGTATTCGTGTTCCTCGGAACACGGATGCGGGTGTGTATGCACAGTTGACGGAGAGACAGAGGAAGAGGATTCTCATTAGGGTTTTTGACCGTTGACTGTTGACTATTGACTTTTTGCTCAACCCTAATGAGAATATGATATATATATATATATATATATTTTGCAATAATATTAATTAAGTATTATAGTGACATGGTTGTTGAGGGGTTGACTTTGTTGACTTGTTGACTTTGTTGACCGGTTGACTTGGTTGGACTAGTTGACCATCATCATCACAATGGTTGTCATTTTCATGTAAAGACTTTTGCTTGCTTGTTGTGGTTTGCAAAATGAGTGCATGGAAATGATATTGCCTTTGACATAATTTGAACCATCACATAATAATACTTGATTAACATTATGGCTCATGATGTTTTTGGATTATGAGAGGGTGAAAGAGAAAAGAGAGGCTCATTCTTTCATGATCTTTCTCTCTTTTGGTTTTGAGCTCTCCCATTCTCTTGCTCTCACCCTCTTCCTCTTGCTCTCTCTCTTGTCTATGGTTCACTTGTCTCATGTGTTGAGAAGCAAGAACCATAGAGAAAATCCCATCACACTCTCCTCTACTCACTCTAGTTCACAAGGTTTAGCAAACCAAGTGAACTAGTTTCTTCAAAGTTCGAAGAAGAAGCCAAAGGTAGAAGCTTTCGGGTAGATCGATCTTCGGCGCAAGGAGACGACGGGGTGAAGCCAATCCGTACACCATCAAGTGATGAAGAAGAAGGAGTTCAAGAAAGAAAGGTATAACCCCCTAACCGAGTAGTTAACAACTTGTAGTTAGGTTATTAGGTAGATAGTTTAACAAAGATCCGGTTTTGAGTCCAAGTTACCGCCTCTAGAAAATCGTTTTTCACCAAATTCCGCATGCCCGAAAGTACCGGGAGAGGTAGCATGGACTTACATCAAGATGTTTATGGTTTTCAAAACCTGGTGATTGTGCTACTTATACTTCTTCTATTTTTTCGTTCATGAATGTACTTTTGACGTTCATTTGAAATACTTTAAAGTTCTTGAAACAAGCGAAGGCAAATAATATCTTAATAGGCTCGAGTCTAGCAGCAGGTGTGTAAGTTTCATCACAATCGATTCTTTCGACTTGATTATAAGCCTAAGCAACGAAACGTGCTTTATTCCTTACTATATTCCCGAACTCGTCTAACTTATTTTTAAAAATCCACTTAGTACTAATTATTGGTCTATTTTTGGGTTTTGGAACTAGTTTCCAACCTTTATTTCTTTTAAATTAGTTTAATTCATCCTGCATTTTTTCTATCTAATGCTCATCATTCTCACCTTCTTTAAAATTATTTGGTTCTATAACCGAGATAAAGACTGCATTTATGCATAAGTTAAACGTTGATGATTTAGTAACTACTCCTTTGTCTATATCTCCTATTATTAAGTCCTTAGGATGGCCTTTGTTGAATTGACAATCTTTAAAAAGAGCAGTATCAGTAATTTGCTCTTGTTTTTCTATTGGATTGATTTCAACATTATTATCTATTGATGAATTAACTAAACTTTTTGGTAAGATAGATTCATCATCATCTATGAGATTTAAGGAGTTGGTTTTATCAAATTGAACGTGCATACTTTCTTGAATGGTTAAAGTTCATTTATTATAAACGCGATAGGCTTTGCCGGTCATTGAATAACCAACAAATATACCCTCATCACATTTTAAATCGAACTTTCCTAAGTTGTCTAAAGTATTTAATATATAGAATTTACAACCAAAGACTTTGAAGTATTTTATGTTTGGTGTATTACCATAGAATAATTTGTATGGAGTTTTATTTAAGTATTTTCTAATTATTACCCTATTAATAATGTAGTATGAAGTGTTAATAGTTTCATCCCAGAAGTATTTAGATAAATTATTTTCATTGAGTATGGTGCAAGCCATTTCTTATAAGAAACGATTTTTCCTTTCAATAACTCCATTTTGTTGTGGAGTTTTGGCACAGGAGAATTTATGTTTGAAACCTTTCTTATTACAGTATTCTTCGAATATTGAGTTTTCAAACTCTCCATTATGGTCACTTCTTATTTTAGATATATTTAAATTCATTTCGTTCGAATTTGTTTAATTTGTTTAGAAAATATTTTGAAAATATTAAAAGTTTCATTTTTGGTTTTTAAGAAAAATACCCAAGTAAATCTTGACAAGTCGTCTATAATAACATAAGAATAATTTTTACCTCCTAAACTAGTATGCGACTAGGACCAAAAAAGATCCATATGAAACAGTTGTAAGGGAGTAATAGTAGACACATTAGTTTTAGGCTTGAAAGATGTCTTGGTTTATTTACCTCTTTGACAAGCATCACACAACCAATTCTTTATAAATTTAATTTTAGGGAAACCTTTGACTAGGTTATTCCTTAAGATTTTGGATAAAATATCCATTGAGAAATGACCTAATCTCTTATGCCAAAGTAACGCGTCTATTTCATTGTTTGCTATTAGACACTCAATATCTGGATTTTTTAAAATCTTTGATGTAAATAATATATATATATATATATATATATATATATATATATATATAATGATATCTTTTACCACTTAAAACTACTTTATTATCATATATAATTTTACAAAATTCTTTTTCGAAAACTACGTTATAACCTTTATCACAAAATTGGCTTACTCTAAATAAGTTATGTTTTAGATTTTCTACATATAATACGTCATTTATTGCTGTTGTATTAGATGCTTTATTAAAAGAAATATAATATTTACCGATGATTTTCCCTTTGTTGTTATCTCTAAAAGTGACAATACCACTTTCTTCTCTTAATCGCAATTCGAAACTTTGAATGTTTCTAATCATATGTCTCAAGCACCCGCTATCAAGAATCCAACAGCAGCTACATCTTTGGAAATCCTGCAAAAAAGTGTGACCTTCGGAACCAATATCATCTTTGGTTTATTTTAGTTTATCTTTGGAGAAAAGTAATATTTGTAAGATGAATTATTTTTAATTGTACAGTATTGAGATATATGTCCTACAATGTAACAATAGTTACACGTAAAATTAGTAGATTTGTTTCTATAATTATAATAGTATTTACACCTAAATATTTAGTTTTAGGGACTAATTCAGAATATTTATTATAACTAACACCTTATTTCTTACAATGTTTTATTGATTGTCCTAATATTACATCTAAATTATCTTTACTTTTAGTGAATTTTAGAATTATTTTATCTTTTAAATCTACTTTTCTTTTTAAGTTAAAGATTTCCAAGTTTAATGTTGTTTACCGCTAAAAATAGAGACGAACTGGAATTGATCGTCTTGCCTGAATTTACGGGCAGATGCTATTTGGAACATATCCGTGCACCTCTCCGAAAACACCAAGTTGATTTATGGCACCGTATATCGGAGGTTTGGACAGACGCAACTGATGTAGCATGACTTTATCAGACTCCCCCTCATTTGTGAAGGTTTTTTGATTATGGGGACACTCTTCCCTGCAGGCGCGAACCCCTGTAGTTAATGTTGTTATCGCGTTGCGATACCATCTTTCTCCTACTTCAGGCAGATCACTTCGTATCGTGTTGTATTTTTTGTTTATTAAGGTTGCCCGTGGATTGTACACGGAGACTAGTTTATGTCGTCGCCCGTAGGGCAAATTAGTCTAAATCCATATATTAAATTTGGGTTTGAACCTAGGTTATATGTTCCATCAGTTCAGAGGATATTTTGTTTTATTTAATAACCGTTAATCAGATTTTAGATTAAGATCAACTTAAATATATGAGCATATGGGCTCAATTTATTTTAACTAAGGATATTTTAGTCTTATATGAGACTAAGATCAACTTAGAAATATGGTTAAGGATCATTAAATTTTGTTAAGATCCATCAACGGAGCATATGCGCTCGGCTACAATGAACAATATGGGTTCAAGGAAATTTCAAAGACTTAGCTAATTTTGGGCTCAGTCATGGGCTTTTTCATCATCTAGAAGTGCTAAACACTTGGTCTTTTCTGGCGCTCACATGGATATCACGTGAGGCGCTCAGACTTGGGTGTTGCCCTATCAGTGCTAAGCACTTGAACACTTTGAATATATAGTGCTAAGCACTTTTATACGGCGCTCACGTAGGTATCACGTGAGGCGCTACAGCTTGACAATTTTTTAAATGCTTACATGAGTAGCGCTCACGTGAGGCGCCGGATATTTACTCATGGGCGCTCACGTGAGGTGCTGTCTTCAGCGGCCTTTTGCATGCTCACGTGAGTGTCACGTGAGGCGCTCACTTTAGGGAATCTTTTGGGCGCTCACGTGGATATCACGTGAGGCGCTGAGTCCGTAGAGATTTAATCTCTATTTATTTTTTGAAGAGAAGTTAAACTTCTATTGATGGTATTTTGGCCATTAATGATCACCAAGATCTCTGTTTTGAAGATCTAAGATCGGATTTTGAGAACTAAGTTCTTCTGTTCCTTTTTTGTGAGAACTAAGTTCTTTAAAGAGTTGAACTCTGTTTTAGAAGAAAAAATTCCTGGAATATACATTCCACATTTTGTTTATTTTCTCATGTTTAGTTTTTCTTCTAGATTTTGAGTCCGAAGAAAAAAATCTTCCCGATGAGAATTAAATTCTCAACTTATGGGAAATTTATCTGATGGATCTCAGATCCGGAGAAAGAACTAAGTTTTTTTATAAAGGGTTAAACCCTTGTATCTCTATATATGAGAGGAAAAGGAGATGCTTAGATCTCTTAACATAAGGTTTAAAGGAACGAGAAGATCTTCCTCAGAAAGAGAATTAAATTCTCGGTTGTCGCTTATATCTCTTTTTTGCAGAAGTTTATAGAAAGTTTTCTCTTTGTGAGACTTGAAATCTTGAGTCCTTTATATAGGTGAGAAAAATTTGTTAGTTAGTTTAAAAGATCTTATATTTGAGAGATCTTAATCTGATTTCATAATCAGGTAGCGATTTTTAATCCCGTTGGATCTTAGATCCAAGGCTTTCTCTTTAACAGAATATATGTTTCTTCTTTTTAACAAGATTAGAGAAAATATTTTCCATGCATAGAATTTAATTCTATCTTTTAATTTATACGGTTATTTTTTTGTTAGTGATATACGCCCTAGAGGCCATTATTGTATCATACTGGATTGTATATTACATATTGGAAGCTTGGGTAATTCACAGTTATGATAACAGACTTGCTCAAAATGGTAGTATGCTACCTGGTTTGATTCTAGCTTAATATGTGCATGTGTTTCTTTTAGCATATCGTTTATACATATTGGTAGAGCTCTTAGGATCTTTGCTTGACTACCAGCGTTGTGATGGCAGTCACACTAGTGGGGGCTGGGTAGTCTATAAGCACATCCTTATACAGTCCCTAGTCAAAGGATTATCGAGACGGGACATCGATATTCCAAAATAGACTAGTGTATACGCTTCTTATCCCAACAGGGGAGACGGTCTGTCCCACAGCCATTAGTACGTCATACTGAAGATAGTATACATGTGCTTATTAGGTTATGAGTTACACTAGAAAGGACTCGTCGGGAACTGCTGGTTGGTATTATACCTATCGTCAGGAAGCAGTTCGCAGGTGACATGAGTATAGGTTAGTCCGTTGACTTTCCAACTCTACTTCATCTCAAGTGTGTTCCCACTGCACTTAGATTACTACCCTACCATGGCTCAAAGGAGTCGTGCAAACAGGTAGTAGTTGGGTGTAGTCCCGAAGCACTTGGAGACAATAGCGGTCAGATAGGATCCTTCTCTCCCGGTATTGGGGGTTGATATCGCGCGCAGTGTTCGAAAAGCCATTACACAAAGTCCCTGGCCAGGGCAGTCGAGAAATACTGGTAGGCACTCCAGTAGTTTCTCAGGGTGTATTGGGCTCTCCTTCGGCATGACTTATTGGGCTGTTAGGAGCCTGACGTTTACCACACCCTTAGGCCCGATATGCGAGTATCTTAGACGAACAGACCAGACTGTACGGAGATTATCACAGATAGGCTCAGTAGGAGTTCGGATGAGTTTGCTCATCGACCTTATTATCGATAGATACCTGGGTAGCCATTACGTGCAGCTAGTATCGCTGACATGCTTGTGGTTAGACCCACTGTCAGCGTACCGTCGAGTCTTTAGAGTCCCACAGAGAGGGTTTCCCTGCTTCGGGCAAAAGATATAGAGGCCGTATGGTTTTACGGCAGGGCTACGATCACATACGTATACTTGTACATGGATGATGTTCGGGCGGACAATACTAATGAGCTTTAGTTTAAGCTGGATCCTAGTATTGTATTATTAGATTGTTATCGTCTCAGTGTATTCATATTTTTCGGAATACGGATACGGGTATGTACATACGGTGAGGGTTATTCTTGTAATTTTCTCAAGAATGCTTCTAGAAGGAGACACCTCATTATTTGTTAATCACCGTTGGATTTTTAATCCAAGGGTTCCCTGTTTAACAGAGTATATCTTTCTTGTTCAGAAAGATTAGGGAAATATTTTCGCATATAGAATTTAATTCTATCTTTTGATGATTTTTAAAATCCCCATTGGATCTTTGATCCAACGGCTCTCTATTTAACAGAGAATATTGTTCTTATTTAATTTGATTAGGAAGATATTTTTCTCTAATAGAATTTAATTCTATCATTGGATTTTTGATCCAACGGCTCTCTGTTTAACAGAGAATATTGTTCTTATTTTAAGGAAATATTTTCCTATGTAGAATTTAATTTTCCCCGAAGAAAATCTTCTTCAACTTGGGTGCTGACACTCACGTGTTATGCACGTGGGAATAGCCAAAGAATTTAATTTTTACTGAAACAGGTACCCACGTGCTTTGCACGCCGGTGCTTACGTGCCTTTCACGTAAGGTGCCGGCCTAGGATTCAATCCTATCCAAGACAGGCTTTCACGTGCTTTGCACGACGACGTTAACATGCCCAGAACATGAGACGCTGCCTTAGGATTTGATCCAAACAAAAGCAGGAATCCACGTGCTTTGCATGCCGACGCTCACATGCTATAAACGTGAGGCGCTGTCTCATTTTTTATAAGGGTTTCGTTTCACCTTCTTTCTCTTCTTTTTCTGAGCCAGCCTTTTCTTTTCCAATACCATCTTTTAGTCAGAGCTTGGAAATAGTTCCAACTGACACCATGCACAACATTTTCTGCGCCGAAACTTAAATGCTTCTATTTATAATTTGATAGGATGCTCATCTTCTCCTTCAGAATCACAGAGAAAGAATCATTTTTCCACCTAGAGAACCATAGCTTGTGCCCGCTTGCATGCTCCTCGACAGCCATGGGAGGTGCCTATCGGGGAGATTATTTCTCGTTTTGCTCCACGTCTGGCGAATCCCGCTATCATGGATGATCAATGCGATACAGTGATACACGAGCTCATGATTCGTAGGGGATCCTCTCTTCCCGCCGGCTCCATCTATCTTCACACGATTTTCCTTGCCGTTCTCGATGACATTCCTCCTCATCCGGCGGAGATGTCTTTGGCAATGCTCGACGCAGCGGAGAATAAAGTTGACTGCTTTCGGGAGGCCGGTCTGATCACAAAGTCTCTGAGGGACCGCTCCGTTCATTTGCTGAGCCAGATATAGGCTCAGCGGGCTGTCATGTCTGCTTTTGCCGATGAGCATGACACTGATCGATAGGGAGCGACTTTTCGCGAGGATTGCCATTTTGATATGGTAGAGAAGGCTGAGAGAGAATTAGAGAACTTTGTATACTATTTTTTTAACCCTTGTAGTTCTGATCCCATGTTTAATGATCTCTTCCTTGTAGCTTGAAATAAATATTTGAATGCATGTTTGTTATTCGATGAATTTTTCACGTCAAACAAATGCCCCCCACTACTTCGCTCATGGAGGTGTCTATGTGGGTGAATTAGTGTAGAGTAATACAAAGTATACGACTGATTTCGGGCGGGCGTATAACTTTTAGAATCTTAATCTAAGAAGATAGCGAGAGGGCACTGGCACCGTCATCTATCATTGACTCAAAATCACAATTCTTAAGAAATGTAGTTCTAAACTCTGAGGCATGTGAGCTGCACCTTTCTCTTCTTTATGGCGGCATCATTTACCAATTTTGTCGGATGTGGCCCATGGATAGTATACAAGAGTTAATATTGACCTACTTGATTTTCAACTTTATGAGCCGTGAGGGTCTCATAAAGATGTTTCTCCCAACAAATCGAGAGGATCTCATAGGTGTATCCTAACGTGAAATATAGATAACCCTTTTCGATACAGGAGTCCGTTAGGTTTATGGTACTGGGTTAAGTCCATCGTACTATCGCGTTGGCTAATATATTCTCGATATGCAGTTATTTAGGTTGCTGCTCGAGTAGCCCCGCGTCTGTCGTGTTTCTAATCCCTTCTGAGGCTGGACAAGACGTCTTCAAGTAATTTTCTTAGGTTGGAATATCCGTATTACCATCGGAAGAACAAGTGTTAGGTATTTCCGTGACGCTTTACTTGAGATAAGGCTTGATTTGAAGCTCTGATGAATCATAACCGCACCCTTCTGGGGTGGGATGACATCTATTGATCTTTAGGCTTGCTATCAAGACCTGAAGCTAGGCACATGCTGTCACTTTGCTTTCATTTTAGTGTCGCGCCGATTCTTCACTGGAGTAGGGTAGACATCCATATGACCTCTATGCTGCATGTATCTTCATCGAGGTCCGGAGTTAGGAATATGCCATTGCCCTAATTTTATTAGACAGTTACACCCACACTTTGCTGGAATGGGGAGGAACATCGAGGTAGTCTCTTGGCTATAGATGTACCGTTGAGCCTTGGTTCTTCTTTTGATGAAGCATGGTGGGAAAATATGGTTCCCCTTCTTTCCTTTATGCTCATGGATTGTATACAAGAGTTAGTATGTACCTACTTGCAAGGCAGAAATTTTTTTATTTTATTATATTTTTTTATATTTCCGCGATACTCTATCTTTTCAGCTTTTTATATCGTGAAAGTCGCGATTGCCGAATCATTTCGGCTATTTTATTCGCGGTGCCCAATCATTTGGCTATTTCTTTATTTTTACTCACTTCTTTGTATTGCAAGTTACCCCACCATTTCGGCTGTTATTTCTTTTGTATGTACTCATCAATTTTTTTATGAATATTGCAAGTTACCCCACCATTTCGACTGTTATTTCTTTTATATGTACTCATCAATTTTTTTATGAGTCAGAGACTTAGTGATGATACCTTATTTGGCATCGGTATTGCTATGACTGGAATATTGCAAGGAGCAACTCATCATATGTCATTGCCAATTTCGGCCAATGATGACTTAGGTGATAGGTTTAGATCCCTGCTAACTATGGATTTTTCTACTTTACGAGCCGTAAGCATCTCATAAATATATTACTTCCTATGAGTCACGAGGATCTCATAAGTTTATTTTCTACTTAGGGATCGTATGGATTCCTAAGTGTGTTGCTCTTTTGTGAGACATAAGGATCCCACGCAGGTGTTTTCACCTTCAAAGTCGTGAGGACTTTGCAAGTGCATTTTTTCCTTTCTGTTAATGAATTCGTGCCCTTTCGGCTTTTCACAAGCTCGCCGATAGTCCTACTATTTTTACTCACAGCGCCCTTTTGAGTTTTCATCCGTACCCATTTTGCTTATGGACATAACTACCCTTTTTTAAGCAGCCCGTAAGTTAATGCATTAACAGTTGTAGATCACAACATTCTTCGGAGAACAATATTGTATAGGACCGGGAAAGGATATGAATTTTTTATTCCCGTGGATTGTGTACGGCTGGTTATATGACCCATACCATAGGGCAACATGCTAGTTTAAGGATATCGCGATCCAATATTAGTTTAGGGATATTATAGTCCATCATTCCCATGTTCAGGATGAAGTATTAGTTTAAAGATGTTTCTGTCCATCATTAGTTTAAGGACGTTTCGGTCTGACATTAGTTTAGGGACGTTTTAGTCCATCATTCCCATGTTCGGGATGAAGTATTGGTTTAAGGACGTTTCAGTCCATTTGTCACGTCCCGCTTCCTAGAGTGCACTAAGATCGGCACGTGACAGAGCCAACCATGCTATCTGTGGATAGGAAACATCCGTCCACAGTCACATTACGGCTGTCTATAAGATATCAAGAACAGTAGAAATAAAATAAACTATCTAGTACATGTCCATAAGCGAGAATGAACGAGTCAAGAAATAATATGCGGAAGCAATAGATCCAATAAACAATAACAATCTGGAATGTACGTCCCAAATACAGGCTCACAACAGGAATGAAAATGCTGAAATAAAACTAAACTAAATTACTAACAGGTTCTCACTGCTCGGCCTGTTCACTGAAATACTCCTGATCGGCCTGCTGCAAAGGTAGAGGATCTGTGCCATGAAAAACCCAGACGTCAGTGCGTCATAATATCAACAATAATATAATCAGGAGGTAACAAGACATGCAGGCATGAGTATGAACAGTAATAAGAGTATAACAGTATCACGAATAAGGAACAGTGAAGGGTATAAGCACATGTGATGTACAATGAGTAATCTGAACTAAGCTACTGGGTTAATTACTCTCAAGTCTTTGAAATCAATTAATGTAATCCTCATCGTAACCCATCGGTGATTATTCCGTAATGCCCGGAAAAACGGCAAACAATAGGTATTCCGTAACGCCCGGAAAAACGGCAAACAATAGGTATTCCGTAACGCCCCGAAAAACGGCAAACAATATGATAGCCCTTGGAGTTACGTTCGGTTACATTCTTGATTTTCCCATACCCCCAAGTTATGTGTTCAAGTCAGGTATTGCCAATTGATATCTAATGCCAACACAGGATCAAGCCGGTACAGGTTTAGTCTATGCAGACAACAATAACATCCATCAGGACAACATGTCAGGATTGTCAGCATTAGAAACAGGATCAGGTAACATGTCAAGTAGTGATATATCATGTCATGTCAGGTAATGTACATGTATCAAGCGGGTGCTCATAATCAAACTGTAGCAAGTATTGAATCAGGGTGAAAGTATGGATGTACAATAAAAGCATGGATGCACAGATATCGATCAGGGGTTACATCATGACTAAGTAGGATGCACAATATCAAGCATGGGGTACTAATGTATTAATAATATGAGTTAATATAATATGGGGTGCAACTAGTTATGCAGAATTAATGGTATGGATACACAAATAAACATGGATGCATAAATAACTATCAGGGGTTACAACTATAGCTTCATGGCTACGTAGGATGCACATTATCTAGCATGGGGTGTTAATGTAGCAGTAATATGGAATAACGTGTTATGGTATTCAACTAGATATGTAATTAATGGTATGGATGCACACGGATGCCCGAAATTAGTAAAATAGTAAAAATGGTAATGTGGGATGCATAACTAATCAATATGTAATGTTATAATTCACATGTGTGCATTATATAGTAGTATAGCATGTAGCAAGATCAACTTGCCTCGATCGGATCACACGACGGATACGTACGGCACGTCCGACGTCGGTAAATCATCGCAACGCACACACGGCACGCGGGACGGGTCCAAACAAGGCAAGAGGGTGATCACGCGAGCAAGGGACGTTCACTGGATCGTCTGAATCGGCAGCGGCGATACGACTCCGGCGATCGCCGGGAAACGGAATCAAGAAAGTAAAGAGAAAAAGAAAGAGAAGGAAGAAGAAGAAAGAGTGAGGAGAAAGAAGAGGACTGGGGTTTGGGTGAGGCTCTGGGTGGTTGCGAAGGGGTTGAGGCGACGGCAAGGGGTCGCCGACGAGGTGTGCAAGTGAGATGAGGGTTCGGGGTTAGGGTTTTCTTGAAGTCGGGTGAGGGTTTGAGTTGCAGTAGGTGTTGTGGTCAGTTGGTGCAGGAGAGGAGTTGACGGTGATGAGGAGGTGATGAAGGTGGTGGCGAGATCGTCGAGGCGACGACAGGGTCGGAGCTCCGGCGACGAAGGTTTGGATGAGGGTTGCAGTGGCCGGAAATCTTGGGGTGGAAGGGTATATCGGGGTTCGCAGAGGTCGGTGATGGTGTTGGGAGGTTGGGAGAGGGAAGATGAGGAAGGTGACAAGGCCGGAGGAGGTCGGCGGTGAGGGTTCAGGTGATGGAGGTGATGGGTTCGTGTGGGTTGTGAGGCTGCAGGGATCTTGGTGTGCAGGGAATGGTTAGTCAGGGAAAGAAGAGAGATGCTCGAGGGAGGAGAGGAGGAGAGGTAAATGGGGTGAGGTCGAGGTGGTGATCGGCAGTTGGGTTGGTGGTTCTTGGGTTGGTTTGGGTTTGCAGTGGGTTTGTGGGCTCGGGGTTAGAGAAAAGCAAAGATGAAGAGGGAAAAAGGGCGAGGAGGTGAAGAAGGAGGTGAGGTCGATGAGGATGAGGTGAGCGACGACGAGAGAGAGGAGGCGACAGAGTTAGGGTTCGGGTTTTGTGTGTGTTCTCATGGCGAGGTAGAGTTTAAAATAAAAGAAGAAGAAGAAGATAGAGAATTAGAAGGGAGGTGAGTGTAGCGGGGAAAAGTGGTGACCCGACTCGAGGAATGCACAGTGATCGCGATAAGAGAGAGAGAAAGATCGAGAGGAGAGAGAAAGGGGGGAGAGAGTGAGTGGGGAAAGAGATAGAGAGAGAGAGTCAGCGCGAGAGAGAGAGAGAGAAAGAGAGAGAAAGAGGTTAAGATTTAAATTTAAAAATCTTTTTGTTATTTTAAATTTAAACTGTTAATTAATACTTAAAATATAAAATTCGATATTCTGGTAAATACAAACTTACTCCAAAATACGCCCAGGTCGGGTCTAAAAATCCAGTTTTAAAACACGAAAAATATATGTGTCGACCAAAACTAAAATTGGATATCCGGGTAACGAAAATGCATACCCCCAAGAACGGATACACGTACGTGCGCAGAGCCATCCAAACAAGTCTGTTTCACTGAACGGGGAGAAAACAAGATGCGCGGATACTACCACAGGATTAGGGGTATCATGCAGGCCATGCAATGTATTTTTGAAATATTTTATGTGACTTTAAATATTATATTTACAAATGCAGATGCCAGATAAATGCCAATATGCAGTATGTAAAATAAAATGAAAGTGCACGGATCCACGTAACAAGCCAGGATAAATCATAAACAGGAATCAAGACGGGTTTCCAGTAAGCGGGTCGGGTCGGATGCAAATACAGATATCAAAACACTATTCGCACCCAAAACACAGTAAATCAGGAAAATACCATAATAAAGAAATACGTGAACTAGAACTGGTATAAATGAACTAGGGTGTTACACCATTGGAGAGATGGAGAACATGGATCGTTCATGCCCATGAATTGTGTACGGATGGTTATATGACCCATACCGTAGGGCAAAATGCTAGTTTAAGGATATCACAGTCTAACATTAGTTTATAGATATTACGGTCCAACATTAGTTTAGAGACATTTCGGTCCATCATTCCCATGTTCGGGACAAATATAATTTGGCATCACATTCAGAGTTTTGACTTAGGAAGATAGCGAGCAGACACAAGCGTCATCATTTATTATTGACCTAAATCGCGACTCTTCAGACGTAGTACTTCTTAAGCAATCGACCATTTATCGGCCGGAACGGCCTTTCGCCATGCTTGTCCATGAGCAGATAAGCTCCACCCTGGTAGAACTTATTTATGATTTACGGGCCTTCATAGTTTGGCTCGAACTTCTCCCGCTTTGCACGATTGGGAATCATAAGTCTTTTGACAACCAGCACAAGTTTGCCTTGGCGGAATGTTCTCGGCCTGGTCAGTCTTTCATATGACCATATCATCCTTACCTTACAAGCTTCTAGATTTTGTTGTGCTATAAGACAGGTTTCGTCTAGAGTGTCAAGTTCCTCAAGCCTAAGATGAGCATTTTCCTCATCCGTTAGCTTGTATTGAACTTCCACTCATAATGAGGGGAGCTCTGTCTCCAGTTGGAGTACTGCTCCAGTGCCAAACACCAATGCATAGGGCTTTGTATTTATAGCCATCTTGAACATTGTTCGGTATGCCCAAAAGGCTTCATGCAGTCTCTCATGCCAGTCCTTTTTGTTTCTGGACACCATTTTTTTTATATACTTGGTCAAGGTCTTGTCGAATTCTTTAGCTAGACTATTGGCCTGAGAATTATAGACCGAGTATCTCCAGTCTATCTTGTACTGCTGTGTGAAACGACTTATTTTGTGGCTTCTATACGCTTGTCCATTATCCGAGATTATCCGTCGCGGAGTTCTAAACCGGTAGATGACATGAGTTTTGAAGAAGTAGAGGATATTCTCCGTGTTCACCTCTCTTAGCGGTACTGCTTCTGCCCACTTAGAGAAGTAGTCGGTAGTTGCTAGTATAAATCGATGTCTCCTGGATGACGCTGGTTCGATAGAGCCGATTATATCGAATCCCCGAATTTCGAACGACCAACTGGCTACTGTCTGATGCAATGGATTTGGATGTTGATGTATAAATTCCCCATGTATTTGGCATGAGTAACACTGCTTCGCATATTCGAAGCAATCCTGAATCATCGTAGGCCAGTACTAGCCCATTCTTTTTATCTTCAGCTTCATTTTTGGTCTTGCTTGATGAGAGCCGAAAAGTCCGTCGTGTACTTCTTGGACGACTTTCTTTGCTTCTTTCGGCCTTAGACATTTTAACCATACGAAGTCGAAAGATCTCTTGTACAGAGTATCATTGACGAAGGTGAATGACAGAGCTCGTTTCATAAGCTGATATCTAGATGACACATCTTCAGGAGTGCTTTGGGACTTGAAGTAGCTTATGAAGACTTCTCTCCAATCTTCGACCTCCAGCTCGTTCTCTATTTGGAGAATTTCTCATTCAGTCATTTCTTTTTCTTCGGATAGTTCTATCAGAGCTTCTGAAGTTATATCTGCTGGCGTCAGGATCCTGCAGCTTTGAACAATGATCCTCACGTCATTGAGGTCTTCGTCGGCCAATTCTTTAGCCAACATGGCTAACGCATCCACTTTACTATTTTCCGCTCGCGGTACGCTTTCCAGGGTATAAGAAGGGATTTGGGTCAACAGCCGTCGCAATCTTTCTCCATACATTATTAGTTTTGGCGTGCATGACTTGTAGTCACCATTTACCTGACTGACAATCAGCTGAGAATCTCCATATATGAAGAGGTCCTTGATTCCCATGTCGATAGCGATCGTAAGACCGGCTGTCAAAGTTTCATATTCCTCTTCATTATTGTTCCTAGGTTCCGTCAAGGAGAAGGCGTAATGCAATATTCCTCCTTACGAGGTCACGAAGATAAGACCCACCCCGACTTTGATTATGGGAGTGTTCCTCTTTCACCGCTTCATGGAAGATGCTCCATCAAAATAGAGTTCCCACCAAGGCTTATTTTCTTCTTTCTCATCTTCGACTGCGTCGAACGCGTGTTCGTCGGGCAGCTCACAGTTTAGGGGAGAATCGGCTGGTATCGGATGTTCCGCAAGGAAGTCGGCGATGGCTTGTCCTTTCACCGCTTTAAGGGGTCGATACATTATCAAGAATTCCATCAGCAGCAAAGCCCATTTGGCAAGCCTTCCCGTAAGTATGGTTTTTGACATCAGATATTTAAGAGGATCCACCTTTGATATGAGATGGCCTTATGCGCCAAGGCGTAGTGTCTGAACTCCGTTATTATGAAGATCAACGCTAGGCAGTGCTTTTCGAGGGGGGAGTAGTTGCTTTCTACCTCCAAAACAATTCGACTTAGATAGTACAGGGCTCTTTCCTTTCCTTGGTCGTTCTCTTGTGCCCATAGTGTACCCAGAGAACTTCAAGGGTCGTTGTATATATGATAAAGGGCTTTCCCTTAACCGGAGTGGCCAATACCGGCAGATTTTGCATATATTGTTTGATTTCATCCAATGCATTTTGGAATTTCTGATCCCAGAAGAACGGGGCCCCCTTCTTCATTAGATGGCTGTAGGGACAACATTTTCCAGAGAGCTTGGCTATGAACCACCAGATATACGCGAGCTTTCCTTGGAGAGATCGCAGTTGTCTGAGCATTCATGGTGAGGGTATTCCCATAATCGCCTTGATTTTTGAAAGATCAATTTCGATATCTTGGTTATGGATGATTAAGCCTAGGAATTTGCCTGAGGAGACTCTAAACATGCACTTTAGAAGGTTCATCTTCAGATTATACTTCTAAAGACGTTCGAACATGGCCTTCAGATGTTCCCAGTGTTCCTTATGATATTTTCTTTTGACCACAAGGTCGTTGATGTAACATTTGACGATCTCATGCATGAGGTCATCGAATATCTTTGTCATGACTCTTTGGTATGTAGCTCCAGCGTTCTTTAAACCGAAGGGTATCACCTTGTAGCAGAATACGCCTAACAGAGTCCGGAAGGCGATATGCTTCTAGTTTTCAGGATCCATCTTTATCTGGTTGTATCCTAAAGATCCATCCAAGAAAGAGAAGACTTCGTTGGTGGATCTGTTATCGATCATCAGCTCGGTAACGGGTACTGGGAAGTCATCTTTCGGGAACGCTTTGTTGAGGTCCCGAAAGTCCACGCAAATGCGAACTGTCCGATTTCTCTTCATCATTGGAATAATGTTAGCGATCCAGTCAAGGTACTGAACTTCTTAGATGAAGCTGGAGTCGATTAATTTCTTGACTTCAGCGTTGATACTCATTTCAAGTTCGAGCCGCATCCTTCTTATCACCTATTTGACTGGCTTTATGTCTGGCGATATGGCCAGCTTGTATACCGCTACCTTTGGGTCTAAACTCGGCATTTCAGATTAGTTCCAACCGAAACAGTCTTTATACTGCATAAGGACGTCTTACAATGTGGCTGCTTATTTTTCGGACAGCGGCTCACTGGCAAACATCGGCCTTGGATCACCCTCCATTCCTAAGTCGATTTTTCTTAGGTTGTCTGCCGTGGTATGTATTCCATCCTCCAACTCTTTTGGTGCCGGTGGAAATTTTGATATCTCCTCATCATCCTCTTCATTTGTGAAGCATCTGAAAAGGTCAATCATATCCTTAAGCCCTCTCTCTTTTGAGAAAGTTATCATATGATAGGTATGAGTCCGCTTCCATTTTCGCGGTCGAGCCGGTCCAAACTTGATGGTATGTTTTCGTTGGCTCGTGCTTTTGTGGTGGATCTATCCTCTAGTTATCGGATAACATGCACTTGCCTTATTGATACCGGTTCTCCACCCAGTTCTTGAACGTAAAGCAGTCCTCAATGGGATGACCTATTGCTCTGTGATAGGAGCAATAGTTCAGATAATGGACGTCATTTATCTGTTCGGGGTGCCGAGACTCCGAAAGCGTCAACATTTGATGCTTCATAACAAGGCTGAAGATCTTTCTTGTCTTGTCTCGAGGAAATGAATATTTCTGACCCATCTTCTTTATGAAGGATGGGCTCCAACCGAGCTTTTCTTGACTAAACGGCGTCTTGGACCTACTTTGTTGTCCTTGAACTTTGTTCGCATTCTTCGCCTTATTTTTATCTCCACTTCGGGATTTTCCTTTTTGACGGGAGTATGTAGCGGGCTGTGGATGGAAAGCATCACGGTCTACTTCTTCCACTGATTGCTGACTGAGACGCTACGTCTTGGGCTTTTCATATATGGTCATTTCGTGACTGTTGTCGTCGTCTCAGCTGATTTGACAAGCTTCTTTTATTATCTTGTCAATTTGCTCTTCGAGTGACGGACTTAAATTTCTTCGAGCAAGGCTTTTCTCTTATTCGGCGGCATGGCTATTAGGAGAAACATTTTCTTCTCCATTCGAGCTGTTTATGGCATGACAGCTGAAGATTCTCTCCCACTTCTTGGACTGAACATATCTCAGCCCAGTTGTTTCCATCATCTCGTTAGGCTTCTTTCGTTGAGTCTCAGGAATATTCCAAATCATTTTGTAAAATTGGGCTTGCCGAACCGTTTGTTCGAGAGGTACGCCACGGTGCTTTTTGTAGCATGGCTTCATTTTATTATTGAGAAAAATTGATGCTTCAATAAGTGTGAGTTTGTAAAAGCCATTCTACACTTGCATTTTCTTCACTTGATCAATCTTTCTTGACTTGAGCTCATATGATGAGTTCTCCTCTCTAGCTCTCTCCATCTTCTTCCTCACCTCCTCCAAGCTCAATCCCTCATATGAGTTATGAAACCTTGAGCTTGTGAGAACCCTAGTGAGCAAACAAAACTCCTACTTCACCATCCTACACTTGATTGGCAATTAAGTGTAGTGTGTTTCCTTCATTAAAGAGTTTAGTGAAGAGGTAGCTTGGATTAGCTGAGCTTCGGGTGGATCATCTTCGGCACGAGGATCGCCAAGGAAGCTCGATCCAACATCAAGTGGAGCTTAGTGGAGTCGCGTGGACTACTACACAGAGCTTGAGAAAAGAAGGACACGGTCTACAAAGATTGTAGCCCTTTTCTCTTAGTTTAGTTTTCTTGATATCAAGCTAAAACCCTAATCATCTAGTTTAGATTCTAGGTTGGTATTAATTAGCACCCCAAAATTTTTTAAAACGGCATGCTTAGTGCTAGTAAAACCCGGTGGTGTTGGTAAAAAACACTTTCACATATCACGTATGGTATAATCCATCGTACGATATCATCAAATCAAATAATACAGACCCATTGTCATATACATCATACACGTACGGTATAATCCATCATACGATATCATCAATCAAGTATACGGATCTATCATCACGTACATATATCATCTCATCTCGTCATATATTATCACATGTCATATCATCTTATATTGCATCATGTATGTGTGAGTGTATCGTCTCATATTATCATATCATATCATATCGACTTTTTTCATCATATTGGATCATATCCTCATCATATCGTATCATATTGTAAATATATGTAGTTATATACTTTCATGAGTAGATATAGATCATAAGCTTAGAACTAGTACTAGAGATATGTCATTCTACTAATATACTACTATCACCTATAATATTCTTGTAACTCTATTAGCTAAGTATTTGTATCCTAAGTATATATATTCATATATACCCTAATACTACGGTTGCGGGGGTGTTATACGCTATCCACCCGACTTCCCTTGTAGATATACATCTACTCACTTGCAATGCCTCGCTCTAGTCGATCTCAACGGATGCCTTGCCCTCCTTTGTCATCCCGAGAGTCCACGCGCTTGTATATACAATCAAAGCATATCGTATCGCAAAAAAATCCAAATCGAAAACCGATATGACAAGTGAAGAGCACATAGGTTAGAACCTATTGTCCGCTCATGCTAGGACAACAAAACAACCCCAATGTTGACGTACGAACGTCAAATGACCGAGTCAAAACCCAAGTATCAAAAACCAAGTTCCAAAAGTCAGAAAACATCGACAGAAATCAAGTAAAATGACTTCAGATTTTTCTTAAGGTGCAATTAAACCTTTTAGCATATAGAGTAGGTCTAGTTATCTAAAAAGTGAGCTACAGACCCTATCTCCAAAATTGGGCCGAAATTTGCGGCTAAAATGAATAAAACGGTGGCCAGAACAAGGGGTTTGGGCTCGGGTTTCTAAGATGGCTTCCTATTGGTCTGCACATCTCACTATATCCGCTATTTAATTTTCAAAGCCCCCGAATCATCCCAGATTCTAATTGATCACCACAAGTTCAACAAAACCAATATCGGAAAATTCTAAACTCAAGCTTGAAACTTCTATGCTCATGTTTGGTCAAGGATTCTCTCACTAATAGGGTTTTGGTCACTAACTAAACCTCAATAATATCACCACCTCTCATAACATCCACTAAAGATCATCCTAGAAATTTCTAAGTTCATAAAACATAACCTATTTAACTGTAAACCCTAATATGTGGTTAAGAAACTTAAAAACTAGTCTAAAGGTAGAGTTATTACCTCATGGAGCAACCGAATAAAATTCTAAGATGGCCAAGATTGCTCAAAACTAGAACTTGTTCACTCTATGTTGCTTGAAATGAGCTAAGGAGTAATTTTTGTGAACACTGGATGGTGTTTTGAGGTGGTTTTTGTGATGGTTTCATGGTGGAAGAGGAGGTGGTGGAAGGATGAAGAAGAGGAATATGTGATGGGATGAAGAAGAGGAATATGTGATGAGATATGTGATGGGATGAAAGATGAAGGAGATGTAGGAACAAAAGAATGGTTGAAGCCATATCTTTCTCTCTCTCACTCATTCTCTCTCCTCATAATTCCATGTCACCTCCATGTCCCCCCGCTCATTTATTTTCTTTTCTTCTATCTTTTCTTTTCATCTCTTTTCTTTTTCTATTTTTTTTAAAAAAAATAAACCTTGATACAACAATATAAGATGTTAACATGTACATGATATGTCATGCACACTAAAATATGTTTAACAAATAAATTTGGTTTAATACATAATTAGTGAAATACGAATCGAGTTTAACATTAACTTGTATGGAAATAAATATATTTTAATTTGTAAAATGCCCAAATCAAATAAGTGCTTTTATAATTAATAATTTATTTTAAATTCCAATTATTTTCCAAAATATAAGTATATAATCATATCATTCTACGAAAACTCAAATCTATACTCGTATAATATTCGTGAAATTTATTATTTATTATTTAAATTCCAAAAGTAATATTTTATATTTCCTGAAATGTTACAATGGTAGAGAAGGCTGGGACCGAATTAGAGAACTTCGTATACTGTTTTGTTAACCCTTATAGTTCTGATCCCATATTCGGTGATCTCTTCCCTGTCGCTTGAAATAAATATTTGAATGCGTGTTTGTTATTCGATGAATTTTTCACGTCAAACAAGCGTATTATTAGTTTTAATTAACTTATCATTTGTTGAAGTTATAAATTTTAATTTTTCATTTAAATTATCATTTTCTAATTTGATTTGTTTGATTTATTTTGTGTGGATGTTTCTAAATTGGTTTTAGTGGATAAGTTTGAGTTTAATACTTTATTCCTAGAATTAACCTTATCATAATTATTCTTAAGAAAACGAGAAAAATCTATTAATTTGTCTTTACTAAGAAATTCTAAATCAAGGTCGTCATTTATCATCTAATCTTCTTGTGCTATAAAGCACATGTTTGCGACTTCTTCGTCTTCTGAGTCGTTGGAATCTGCATCGTCTTAAATAGCTTGAAACGAACGCTTTTATGATTCCTTCTTTGACTTCAAATTATCCTTGTTGAGCGTAGAACACGCCGACTTAACATCGCCTTTCTTATTGCATTCAAAACAACGAAGAGTTTTATTAGAATTAAAAAAATTATTAGATTTATACATACCTTTCTTCTGAGGGAATTTCCTAGACTTCAGATACTTCCTAAATATTGGTCGTTTATTCATCTTAGCTTTCTCCATCACTGGATGTTTCCTTAGGTTTGGTCTTACTAGTTGATTCCTTTAGCGTGATATTTTTCCTTTGAGTGTTCTTCTCTTGCTTTTGCTTTAGGTCGTCTAGTTGCATTTCGTACGTCTTTAAGTGATCTTAGATTGCCATGAGATCGTTAGTGATCTCAGAAACTTATAACACTTTTCTTTCTCATCGAATTTCTTCTCTAAGTTAAAGAGTTATGTAATAACATTGTTAAATCCAGAATACATAGAGTCGATGGTTTTATCGTCTCTTATTTGGAACATCTCATACTCGTGCATGAGACGGTTGATCTTATTCTTTTTAACTTGACTAGTTCATTCATGGACAGTCTGGAGAATATTCCAAATCTCATTTGCTATTTAACACATAGAGATTCTATTGAATTCTTCTGAATTCAAAGAATAATGAAATGCATTAATTGTCTTGAGAGTTAATGTCACTGATCTGTTATCGGCATCAGATCTGTTAGTTATATGTATGCCCTAGAGGCCATTACTGTACATATGATGTATATTGTAATGGATGCTTGGACATATATAGGGAGGACTTTCTTGCTCGACATGATAGTATGCTATCTGGTAGTACTTTATTTAACATGTACTCTGATTGTCTCTATGTTATATGTTGATAAAGCCCTTAGGATATGTACTCGACTACTGGGACTATGATGAGATCATACTAGTGGGGCCACGGTAGTCGACGAGTACATCCTATAACTGTTCCTAGTCGAGGGTGTATTGAGACAGGGCATCAATACACCAGAGTAGACTAGCGTATACGCATCTTGATCTATATGATGGGCGATGGATGATCCCATATCCATCGGTGTTTGACATCAAGGATGATGTACGGGTGCTCAGTAGAGACTGGGTACACTGGACGGACTCGCCGAGAACTCCTAGATGGTATTATACCTCACATCAGATTGCAGTTCTCTGGTGACACTGGTACAGAGTAGTCTTTTGAACCGAGATCGTCATAGAGTCTTGTGTGATTCCCACTGTGCTTTTATTTCCATCATACCACGTCCAAGAGGGCGTGCAAAAAGGTGGCTTTTGGGTACAGTCCCGAATCACATGGAGGCAATGAGCGATAGGAGGGGATTCGTCTCCCCCGGTATAGGGAGTTGATGTTGTGCTGTGTTCGATTGGCTATAACTGGAAATCCCTGGCCAGGGTTGCTAAAATTTACTGGTAAGTGTTATCAGTAGTTTCTCGAACTGTTATAGACCTCATATCGATACGACTTATCAAGCTACTGGGGTCTGACGTTTACCACCCCTAGGCGAGATATGCGACATATCAGACGAAGAGACCGGACTGTACGGGAGTGTTACTGATTGGATTCACAGGATAATATACAGGCTTGCTTGTTGATCTTCTGATCGCTCAATACCTGGGTGGCTGTTACGTTTAGCTGACCGCTTGCAGCTTGTGGGTGTTTGATATGATCATCACCTACTACTGGCGTATTGACGATTCTTTAGAGTCCTACACAGAGGTTTCTTGGCTCAGGCAAAACGGAGTAGGAGCACATATATGATATGTGCGGGACCGAGAACAATACGAGTATGTGATGCCGTATTAGATTCTCACGATATGAGATATCGGCCGGGTATATGTGATATAGCCGGGTCATCGGATCAAGTGTTGATTCGATAAACTGATACAGATTATATTAGTCGGTTATTTATGAAATAGCCGGATTATCGGATCAAGTGTTGATTTGATAATTTAATGTATAATTATATATTTGATATATTAAATTGCATTAACTAATATAAGCTCACTAAAAGATTCTTTTTATCACTCGGGTAATACATAGATATATATGCGATATATGTTAATTGTATTATTTTATTTTGTTACAATAAATATTATATATGTGATATATAATATTGTAACATATTATGATTATTAATGCAACATGATTAGTGGAGATTAAACATGATTAAGGTTTGATTTGGGTTAATTTTTCTAGAAGTTTCTAGAAGCTTTCTTTTTGTTTTTGCAAAGATATTTTGCAAGATATTTACTTAACCCAACCCACACCCTTTACCATGGTTAGATCTCTACAATGGTCAAGTCTTTCTTGACTTAACCATGTTTGCATTGGTAATGATAATAACAATTCATTATTCATCACAAAAGGATTATTATTCATTATTCTTCTTCCTCCTCCTTGCAAAGCTTTCTTGTTTTGATTTTTGTGATGAAAGTGAGTGAGAATAAGAAAATAAATGAAAGCTAAAATCCTACTTCATCATCCTCATCCATCATTGCCATTTAGATGAGGGTATTCACCTCATTAGTGAGTGAGAGCTTGTGTTAATGAAACTTAAAGGTAGATCATCTTTGTTATCGAAGATTGGAAGCAAGCTTGCATCTTTCTTTTTGTGGAGCCTCTCGAGAGTCCGGAACTTGATGATCGCAGCGAAGGGACCACAACACGGAGCTTATGAAGTGAAGGACCGGACTAAAAAGGTTGTAATCCCAAACTCTTAGATGTTAAAGTGTTTAACATGATTTGTTTCGCCTAATCTCTAGTCTAAGATCTTGGTTTAGGGTTGTTCGGCACAGCTAAATTTTAAATCGGGCATGGTTGATACCTTATAGACCCTTGTGCGTGTGCCTAGCATCCCTACAGTGGTATCAGAGCCAAGCTAGAGCTTTAGGCGAAGTCTAGACGAAATTTAAAATCCGATCGAACTCCGAATACCCGTAAAACCCCAGTTTCTGGAAATTTTTCAAAAAGTTGATTTTTTCTGCATTAAAAATACTTTAAAAAATCAGCAGGGTATTTTAGGAATTACTGTGAAACCCGACCCCCAAAATCAACCAAGGCGCCGCGGAACCGCGGCCAAACCAGGGTATTGGTGGCGGTTCCGCGGCAACAATTGAGGATTGAGGGATAGTGTTTGTACAGTAATAACCGTAGGTACTTCCTGATGCTTCTGGGGATTTTTAATTTATACTCAAGTGTTGAGTTTTCTGGGTTGTATTGGGAACTCGTTGATTCGATCGGAAAGTTTAACTTCGTTTAAATTTTTTCCGGGTAATTTTAGAACCTGTTAAAAATTTCGAACGGATATCAATAACTCACTTTTTCCCCAGTCAGAAAATTTTCAAAAGTTGGATTTTTTTCTCGAGTTTGAAACTTTCGGAAAATCGTACAAGTAACGCGGTGGACTCTCTAGAAGAACACAAACCTTAACTCGATTATGTGACCGTCTGAACTGTCTCTAAACCTTAGGGTTTGTGGCAGTACGGCTTTACCACGTGTGAGGTATTGGCTTGACCCTTCTACGACTGGACCATTAGTACTGTGGCATGTGATAGATACTTTTTGAACTCCGCTCAAGTGTTGAGCTATTTGGGAAAACTTGGGTGTTTGATTATTCGATCGGAAAGTTTAACATTGTCTATTTATCTAGAATGTGATACAATATTTGGAATCCACATGTAGTTATGAGATAACTAATTTGAATGTTATAAATCTAGCAGTTTAGTCTCATTTGATCGGTTGCCATGGGATTTTGTTGCGATCAAAAGTTTGTTGCAATCACGTAGCGTACGCGGATACTCGCCGGGTAAACTTAATAAGCAGCCATGCCCCATAACCCCGACCAAGTGACTGTAGGAGAACCCCGTCGCCAAAAGCATCCGTTCGGGTGCTCGCGGCAGCGGTGTTCCGCCTTAGTACACTTCGTCGACGGCATCCGAGGGTGTGGCCATCTACTAAAGTTTGCGACGAGCATTCGATCAGGATGTCGGGAATCTTGTTGAATTGCCTGACTTGATATTGAAAAGTGTTTTCGAGATCGAGACTAAAATGCGGGGTTTATAATTGTTAGGCATGAGATGTCTAAGGAATTCATTTGGTTAGGCATGCGATGTCTAAAATGGTTGCGGATTCCAACTGTTGTAGTTTTACACTTTCTTTTCTGCGACCGTAAGTGTAGTATGTAGTTGTATCGCCGGTTTTCGTTACTATACATCGACGACAATCGGTGTATGCATACTTACTTACGTTGATGATATGAGATATTATGTGTTGTTGTGATATATTATATTGGATCGTCATGTTTGAATAGCCGGGGTTTTTATGTGAGATTAGAGTTTTTCTTTTTCATTCATGTAAAATTCATTTGTATGTAATATTCTTTTATTGGGGCACTTCCGGGCTGAGGATGATGTCACCATTGTATATTATTTACTTTTCCGCATTAGGTAGACCCAAGGCGGGGAGCACAAGTAACCGGGTTCTAGGGTCCAGTGGGAGACCATCTCGAGGCGTCGAGACCGGGTCTCCTAACCCTAGAATTGGCAGTGTTGCTTGCCGCTCTCGTAGGGGGTCTAGGGATATGGGTTTGGCTATTCATCGTGGCCGTAGAATCCGTGTTTTATACAGGCTCGTATTCAAAACACGGACCTCCTAGTATATCCAATATTTCATAGATGTTCTTCTGCTGCAATATTCTGTGATGAGATCATATTACTGCCTGAGATGAATATTTATATTATATATATGAGATATATGTTACATTGCAGATTTCGTTTCAAAAGTGATGCTTGTGAAGCATAATAAAATGGGACTTCATTAATGAGATTAATGAAACTAAAAGAAACCTAAAGATGTTGTAGAAACTTGTCTTAAAATCTGATAGCTCTAGTTCTTGCTTTGCATAGCGGTGTTCCTTGTAGAACATCCAGCATCTTATTCGATAAGGAAAGAGCCGAGATCCCTTCACCGGGAGTGACCACTTTAGCGAAACTAGCAGATACTACAAACTCGGTTTGTCTTTTGATTGTTTTTATAGTTTTTGCTTTGCATAGTGATATTTGTGAAATATCCTGCACCTTATTCGATGAGGAAAGAGCCGACGATCCCTTCACCGGGAGTGACCTCTTTAGCAAAACTAGAAAAGGCCTCAAAAACATTCCATTCAAAATCACTCGATTCTACAACGATATCAAGTTCATTACGCAAAGGGTTTTCTTAAAAACCTGTCGTAGCTCTTCGTCATTTCAGATAAGTACTACTTAGTATTCGTGCTGCGGTAGTTTGGCACTCGTCAAGGCGTAGTGTACGGTAGCTAACTAGTGTTTATATGCTAGCATACAATGCGATTGGATTAGGGTGTTCGTACGGCATTATTTGGCATTCGTCAAGGGTTGTGCGGGTGGGTTTAATTCAATCAGGAAATGTACGGGTTGAACTTGACTAGCGGACTATGGATGGTTTGGCATTCGTCAAGGTCATAGGATGCTAGGGGCAAAATATTATTGGGAATTTTAAGTGTTGAAATTTGCAATAAGATTGCATACCTTCTATGAGATAGTTGGATCCCGATACCCGCTGCGAGTAAGAGTTACTCCTGGGAGAGTTTTATACATTACAATTAGCCGATCAAGTAGGTGTCTAGAAAGGTGTTACACCCCTGGGAAAATGAGGTTTACTTTAATTAGGTCCGTGTGAAAGCACGGGGAACCTCCCTCAAAGTACGGACACTGGCCTGGCTGAAAGATTGGCGAACTTGTAGCGTGTAATTAATCCCGGTTAGTCTTTCCTTTTAGGGTTTGAAGGAAGATTTTACTAAAACGGTGGGGGCCATCCTGATCAGATAAATTGATAACCAATCTAATCTAGTAAAAAACGCACGGTGAGTGTTTTCTTCTCTCTCTCTCCTGGTTGCAACTATGTCACGCCTTAATCAAGATAATAATACGGATGTATTGACTGAACCCGCTTGTTATATTACTCTAAGGAACGTTGGTCTCGCTCCAACTTATAATTGTTATAAGACAGAGCAGGAAATAGAGGATTACCAGAATTCCCGTGCCGCCCAAACGAAGAAAGTGCATGCTGATGCATCTTCTTCGAGTGTATTCATTACACAGAACTGTTTCTCAATAACCTTTACGTCCTGGGTATTTAATACCGGATCAGGATCCCACATATGTAATTTGTTACATGGGCTACAGATAGTTAGAGAACTGAGAACGGGTGATAAGTTTTAAGAGTTGGAAAAGATGCAAGTGTTGCAGCGAACTCTGTTGGCAGTTATCAACCTGTATTATCAGAATATATTGATTCTGAACGAATGTTATTCGATACCGGACCTGTTACATTGTTTGGCATTCGTCAAGGGTTGTGCGGGTGGGTTTAATTCAATCAGGAAATGTACGGGTTGAACTTGACTAGCGGACTATGGATGGTTTGGCATTCGTCAAGGTCATAGGATGCTAGGGGCAAAATATTATTGGGAATTTTAAGTGTTGAAATTTGCAATAAGATTGCTTACCTTCTATGAGATAGTTGGATCCCGATACCCGCTGCGAGTAAGAGTTACTCCTGGGAGAGTTTTATACATTACAATTAGCCGATCAAGTAGGTGTCTAGAAAGGTGTTACACCCCTGGGAAAATGAGGTTTACTTTAATTAGGTCCGTGTGAAAGCACGGGGAACCTCCCTCAAAGTACGGACACTGGCCTGGCTGAAAGATTGGCGAACTTGTAGCGTGTAATTAATCCCGGTTAGTCTTTCCTTTTAGGGTTTGAAGGAAGATTTTACTAAAACGATGGGGGCCATCCTGATCAGATAAATTGATAACCAATCTAATCTAGTAAAAAACGCACGGTGAGTGTTTTCTTCTCTCTCTCTCCTGGTTGCAACTATGTCACGCCTTAATCAAGATAATAATACGGATGTATTGACTGAACCCGCTTGTTATATTACTCTAAGGAACGTTGGTCTCGCTCCAACTTATAATTGTTATAAGACAGAGCAGGAAATAGAGGATTACCAGAATTCCCGTGCCGCCCAAACGAAGAAAGTGCATGCTGATGCATCTTCTTCGAGTGTATTCATTACACAGAACTGTTTCTCAATAACCTTTACGTCCTGGGTATTTAATACCGGATCAGGATCCCACATATGTAATTTGTTACATGGGCTACAGATAGTTAGAGAACTGAGAACGGGTGATAAGTTTTAAGAGTTGGAAAAGATGCAAGTGTTGCAGCGAACTCTGTTGGCAGTTATCAACCTGTATTATCAGAATATATTGATTCTGAACGAATGTTATTAGATACCGGACCTGATATACAACATCATATCAGTCTTTTTATTAGTAAAGAAGAATATAATTTTGTATTGTTGGATAATGTTTTGAACATTTCCTATATCAAAAGTTGATCGGTTCAGGCACGTTATCTAAAAGTATAGACGTTCTAAATCAAACTACAGTTCTTAGTATACAAAACACACACAAGAGGAAGAGTTCAGAAATGAACGAATCCTTCTTGAGGCATTGTAGACTAGCTCATATCAATGCGACCCGACTAGCTAAGTTACATTTAGATGCATATTTAAATTAGTTTGAATTTACATCTTGTGAAACTTGCCGGTCATGTCACAAAGATAAGATGACCACAGCTCTGTTTATTGGAAACAGAGAAAGAGTTAGTGAACTCTTGGGATTGATACATGATGATGTATGTAAGTTCCCTGTCTACACATGCCAGGACCGGTTTTTGTACTTCATTACATTCTCTGATGATCTCTCAAGATTCAGACATATGTTCCTGGTGAAACACAAGTCCGAACCTTTTGAGATATTCACAGAATATAAGTTAGAAGTAGAGAACCAAAACGGGCACAAGTATTATGTCCTTTGATGTGATCAGGGAGGAGAATATTTGAGCACGGGATTCCTGGACTGTTCTAAAGGAGAATGAGATTCTCTCTCAGGATTACTCCTCCGTATACACCACAGCACGTCCGTGTATCGGGGCGGAGCAATTTCACCATATTAGATATGGTGCGCTCTATGATGAATACTACTGAGTTTCCGATTTCCTTTTGGGAGTTATGCACTTGAGAAGCTGCATACCTATTGAATAGGGTTCAAATCAAATCAGTTGCCTACTACTTCATATGTGATATGGAATGGGAAGAGCCCATATCTTAAGGTTGTTAAGATTTGGGGTTGTCCAGCCTATGTCTAAAAGCATAATCCGGACAAGCTCGAGGCAAAGTCAGATCTGTGGAAGTTTGTTGGATATCCCAAGCATACGCAAGGGAATATCTTCTACCTAACCGAGGAACAAAATATGTTTTGTTTCTCAACATGCCACCTTTGTGAAAGGGAATTTCTTGTGGAAAAATTAGTGGCCATGAGGTAGAACTGGAAGGAGTTCCAGCTATACAAACTGCAGCTGATGATTTGGTAGAACCAAAGGATTCAATAGTAACCAACGAACCTCAGCCTCTCCGCCGATCTAGTAGGGTTCCTCACCGACCTGAGAGATACTTCGGTTTCTCTATAACAGTGGAAGCAAGGATTGCATCATGAGATGATGACCCAACTAGTTTCGAGCAGGCCATCAGGAGCGGGACTCTGTAAGAATGGCTAGATGCTTAGTGATCTAAGATGGAATCCTTATACACCAACAAAGTATGGACTTTGGTTGCTTTATCTGAAGGGTTAAATCCCCATCAGGAGCAAGTATATCTTGAGAAGATTACTTGGTGTACATGGAAAAGTTGAGACTTTCAAAGCTATACTTAAAGTCCATCCAGATCTTACTTGTCACGGCTACATACCATGACTACGATATCTGGCGGTTGGGTGTCATGACTGCTTTTCTAAATGTTGTTTTAGAAGATAGCGTCTATAAGTACACAGCCAGAGGGCTTCGTAGACAGTGGGAGCAGCGGAAACGTGTGCAAGATGTTTTATGTGATAAAGCAGGCATCACGGAGTTGGAACGTCTGTTTTGATGTGGTAGTCAAAGAGTTTGACTTCATCTAAATGGTAGATGAGCCTTCTATATACAAAAAGGTAGTAGAGAGTATGGTGGTGATCCTCGTAGAGTACGTGGAAAACATACTCTTGATAGGAAAGGAGTTTCCTATGCTACGCTCGGTCAATCTCCGCTTATCACACAGATTCTCCATATAGGATCATAGTGATAGCACCTAAATCCTAAGTTTTATATCTATGAGATAGATCTAATTGGATGTTAGGATACTCACTAGTTGTAGTGAGATGGTATCAATCGATCCTGGGGAGAATCACTGGAAAGGTTCCAGGATGATAAGGACGACTGAATGTCAGTCGCAGGCATTATCTTTACCATCAGTGGAGGGACGGTATGTTGGAAGAGTTCCAAGCTAGATACCGTGACTTACTAGACGATTAAAGGCAAGATACATCATTACCAAGGATGCTACCAAAGAGGCAGTCTGGATATATATAAGTTCATAAGATGAACTTCGTTCTAACCATTGTGTGACAATGGAGTTGTGGCTTTTGCCAAGGAACCCCCCGTCCCATCAGAAATCCAGATATAATTCTTAGACAGTATCACCTGATCATAGAGATGGTTGATCTCCAGGGAGATCAAGGTTAGGAGAGTAGACACAAAGGATAACAGCGCGGATCCACTCACAAAGGCCTTTTTCCCAGTAGAGACTTTTATGGGATGGTTGAGTATGAGATACTTCAACCACAGCTAATTGTTGGGTATGTGATACCACAACAGATGGCCTTAGTGCAAGTGGGAGATTGTTAGTTATATGTATGCCTTAGAGGCCATTACTGTACATATGATGTATATTGTAATGGATGCTTGGACATATATAGGGAGGACTTTCTTGCTCGACATGATAGTATGCTATCTGGTAGTACTTTATCTTAACATGTACTCTGATTGTCTCTATGTTATATGTTGATAAAGCCCTTAGGATATGTACTCGACTACTGGGACTATGATGAGATCATACTAGTGGGGCCACGGTAGTCGACGAGTACATCCTATAACTGTTCCTAGCCGAGGGTGTATCGAGACAGGACATCGATACACCAGAGTAGACTAGCGTATACGCATCTTGACCCATATGATGGGCGATGGATGATCCCATATCCATCGGTGTTTGACATCAAGGATGATGTACGGGTGCTCAGTAGAGACTGGGTACACTGGACGGTTTCGCCGAGAACTCCTAGATGGTATTATACCTCACATCAGATTGTAGTTCTCTGGTGACACTGGTACAGAGTAGTCTTTTGAACCGAGATCGTCATAGAGTCTTATGTGATTCCCACTGTGCTTTGATTTCCATCATACCACGTCCAAGAGGGCGTGCAAAAAGGTGGCTTTTGGGTACAGTCCCGAATCACATGGAGGCAATGAGCGATAGGAGGGGATTCGTCTCCCCCGGTATAGGGAGTTGATGTTGTGCTGTGTTCGATTGGCTATAACTGGAAATCCCTGGCCATGGTTGCTAAGATTTACTGGTAAGTGTTATCAGTAGTTTCTCGAACTGTTATAGACCTCATATCGATACGACTTATCAAGCTACTGGGGTCTGACGTTTACCACCCCTAGGCGAGATATGCGACATATCAGATGAAGAGACCGGACTGTACGGGAGTGTTACTGATTGGATTCGCAGGAGAATGTACAGGCTTGCTTGTTGATCTTCTGATCGCTCAATACCTGGGTGGCTGTTACGTTTAGCTGACCGCTTGCAGCTTATGGGTGTTCGATATGATCATCACCTACTACTGGCGTATTGACGATTCTTTAGAGTCCTACACAGAGGTTTCTTGGCTCAGGCAAAACGGAGTAGGAGCACATATATGATATGTGCGGGACCGAGAACAATACGAGTATGTGATGCCGTATTAGATTCTCACGATATGAGATATCGGCCGGGTATATGTGATATAGCCGGGTCATCGGATCAAGTGTTGATTCGATAAACTGATACAGATTATATTAGTCGGTTATTTATGAAATAGCCGGATTATCGGATCAAGTGTTGATTTGATAATTTAATGTATAATTATATATTTGATATATTAAATTGCATTAACTAATATAAGCTCACTAAAAGATTCTTTTTCTCACTCGGGTAATACATTGATATATATGTGATATATGTTAATTATATTATTTTATTTTGTTACAATAAATATTATATATGTGATATATAATATTGTAACATATTATGATTATTAATGCAACATGATTAGTGGAGATTAAACATGATTAAGGTTTGATTTGGGTTAATTTTTCTAGAAGTTTCTAGAAGCTTTCTTTTTGTTTTTGCAAAGATATTTTGCAAGATATTTACTTAACCCAACCCAGACCCTTTACCATGGTTAGATCTCTACAATGGTCAAGTCTTTCTTGACTTAACCATGGTTGCATTGGTAATGATAATAACAATTCATTATTCATCACAAAAGGATTATTATTCATTCTTCTTCTTCTTCCTCCTTGCAAAACTTTCTTGTTTTGATTTTTGTGGTGAAAGTGAGTGAGAATAAGAAAACAAATGAAAGCTAAAATCCCACTTCATCATCCTCATCCATCATTGCCATTTAGATGAGGGTGTTCACCTTATTAGTGAGTGAGAGCTTGTGTTAATGAAACTTAAAGGTAGATCATCTTTGTTATCGAAGATTGGAAGCAAGCTTGCATCTTTCTCTTTGTGGAGCCTCTCGAGAGTCCGGAACTTAATGATCGCAGCGAAGGGACCACAACACGGAGCTTATGAAGTGAAGGACCGGACTAAAAAGGTTGTAATCCCAAACTCTTAGATGTTAAAGTGTTTAACATGATTTGTTTCGCCTAATCTCTAGTCTAAGATCTTGGTTTAGGGTTGTTCGGCACAGCTAAATTTTAAATCGGGCATGGTTGATACCTTATAGACCCTTGTGCGTGTGCCTAGCATCCCTACAGTGGTATCAGAGCCAAGCTAGAGCTTTAGGCGAAATCTAGACGAAATTTAAAGTCCGATCGAACTCCGAATACCCGTAAAACCCCAGTTTCTGGAAATTTTTCAAAAAGTTGATTTTTTCTGCATTAAAAATACTCAAAAAAATCAGCAGGGTATTTTAGGAATTACTGTGAAACCCGACCCCCTAAATCAACCAAGGCGCCGCGGAACCGCGGCCAAACCAGGGTATTGGCGGCGGTTCCGCGGCAACAATTGAGGATTGAGGGATAGTGTTTGTACAGTTATAACCGTAGGTACTTCCTGATGCTTCTAGGGATTTTTAATTTATACTCAAGTGTTGAGTTTTCTGGGTTGTATTGGGAACTCGTTGATTCGATCGGAAAGTTTAACTTCGTTTAAATTTTTTCCGGGTAATTTTAGAACCTGTTAAAAATTTCGAACGGATATCAATAACTCACTTTTTTCCCAGTCAGAAAATTTTCAAAAGTTGGATTTTTTTCTCGAGTTTGAAACTTTCGGAAAATCATGCAAGTAACGCGGTGGACTCTCTAGAAGAACACAAACCTTAACTCGATTATGTGACCGTCTGAACTGTCTCTAAACCTTAGGGTTTGTGGCAGTACGGCTTTACCACGTGTGAGGTATTGGCTTGACCCTTCTACGGCTGGACCATTGGTACTGTGGCATGTGATAGATACTTTTTGAACTCCGCTCAAGTGTTGAGCTATTTGGGAAAACTTGGGTGTTTGATTATTCGATCGGAAAGTTTAACATTGTCTATTTATCTAGAATGTGATACAATATTTGGAATCCACATGTAGTTATGAGATAACTAATTTGAATGTTATAAATCTAGCAGTTTAGTCTCATTTGATCGGTTGCCATGGGATTTTGTTGCGATCAAAAGTTTGTTGCAATCACGTAGCGTACGCGGATACTCGCCGGGTAAACTTAATAAGCAGCCATGCCCCATAACCCCGACCAAGTGACTGTAGGAGAACCCCGTCGCCAAAAGCATCCGTTCGGGTGCTCGCGGCAGCGGTGTTCCGCCTTAGTACACTTCGTCGACGGCATCCGACGGTGCGGCCGTCTACTAAAGTTTGCGACGAGCATTCGATCAGGATGTCGGGAATCTTGTTGAATTGCCTGACTTGATATTGAAAAGTGTTTTCGAGATCGAGACTAAAATGCGGGGTTTATAATTGTTAGGCATGAGATGTCTAAGGAATTCATTTGGTTAGGCATGCGATGTCTAAAAAGGTTGCGGATTCCAACTGTTGTAGTTTTACACTTTCTTTTCTGCGACCGTAAGTGTAGTATGTAGTTGTATCGCCGGTTTTCGTTACTATACATCGACGACAATCGGTGTATGCATACTTACTTACGTTGATGATATGAGATATTATGTGTTGTTGTGATATATTATATTGGATCGTCGTGTTTGAATAGCCGGGGGTTTTATGTGAGATTAGAGTTTTTCTTTTTCATTCATGTAAAATTCATTTGTATGTAATATTCTTTTATTGGGGCACTTCCGGGCTGAGGATGATGTAACCATTGTATATTATTTACTTTTCCGCATTAGGTAGACCCAAGGCGGGGAGCACAAGTAACCGGGTTCTAGGGTCCAGTGGGAGACCATCTCGAGGCGTCGAGACCGGGTCTCCTAACCCTAGAATTGGCAGTGTTGCTTGCCGCTCTCGTAGGGGGTCTAGGGATGTGGGTTTGGCTATTCATCGCGGCCGTGGAATCCGTGTTTTATACAGGCTCGTATTCAAAACACGGACCTCCTAGTATATCCAATATTTCATATATGTTCTTCTGCTGCAATGTTCTGTGATGAGATCATATTACTGCCTGAGACGAATATTTATATTATATATATGAGATATATGTTACATTGCAGATTTCGTTTCAAAAGTGATGCTTGTGAAGCATAATAAAATGGGACTTCATTAATGAGATTAATGAAACTAAAAGAAACCTAAAAATGTTGTAGAAACTTGTCTTAAAATATGATAGCTCTAGTTCTTGCTTTGCATAGCGGTGTTCCTTGTAGAATATCCAGCACCTTATTCGATAAGGAAAGAGCCGAGATCCCTTCACCGGGAGTGACCTCTTTAGCGAAACTAGCAGATGCTGCAAACTCGGTTTGTCTTTTGATTGTTTTTATAATTTTTGCTTTGCATAGTGATATTTGTGAAATATCCTGCACCTTATTCGATGAGGAAAGAGCCGACGATCCCTTCACCGGGAGTGACCTCTTTAGCAAAACTAGAAAAGACCTCAAAAACATTCCATTCAAAATCACTCGATTCTACAACGATATCAAGTTCATTACGCAACGGGTTTTCTTAAAAACCTATCGTAGCCCTTCGTCATTTCAGATAAGTACTACTTAGTATTCGTGCTGCGGTAGTTTGGCATTCGTCAAGGCGTAGTATACGGTAGCTAACTAGTGTTTATATGCTAGCATACGATGCGATTGGATTAGGGTGTTCGTACGGCATTGTTTGGCATTCGTCAAGGGTTGTGCGGGTGGGTTTAATTCAATCAGAAAATGTACGGGTTGAACTTGACTAGCGGACTATGGGTGGTTTGGCATTCGTCAAGGTCATAGGATGCTAGGGGCAAAATATTTTTGGGAATTTTAAGTGTTGAAATTTGCAATGAGATTTCATACCTTCTATGAGATAGTTGGATCCCGATACCCGCTGCGAGTAAGAGTTACTCCTGGGAGAGTTTTACACATTACAATTAGCCGATCAAGTAGGTGTCTAGAAAGGTGTTAACGGGGTTACGCCCCTGGGAAAATGAGGTTTACTTTAATTAGGTCCGTGCGAAAGCACAGGGAACCTCCCTCAAAGTACGGACACTGCCCTGGCTGAAAGATTGGCGAACTTGTAGCGTGTAATTAATCCCGGTTAGTATTTCCTTTTAGGGTTTGAAGGAAGATTTTACTAAAACGGTGGGAGCCATCCTGATCAGATAAATTGATAACCAATCTAATCTTGTAAAAAACACACGGTGAGTGTTTTCTTCTCTCTCTCTCCTGGTTGCAACTATGTCATGCCTTAATCAAGATAATAATACGGTTGTATTGACTGAACCCGCTTGTTATACTACGCTAAGGAACGTTGGTCTCGCTCCAACTTATAATTGTTATAAGACAGAGCAGGAAATAGAGGATTACCAGAATTCCCGTGCCGCCCAAACGAAGAAAGTGCATGCTGATGCATCTTCTTCGAGTGTATTCATTACACAGAACTGTTTCTCAATAACCTTTACGTCCTGGGTATTTGATACCGGATCAGGATCCCACATATGTAATTTATTACATGGGCTACAGATAAGTAGAGAACTGAGAACGGGTGATAAGTTTCAAGAGTTGGAAAAGATGCAAGTGTTGCAGCGAACTCTGTTGGCAGTTATCACCCTGTATTATCAGAATATATTGATTCTGAACGAATGTTATTAGATACCGAACCTGATATACAACATCATATCAGTCTTTTTATTAGTAAAGAAGGATATAATTTTGTATTGTTGGATACTGTTTTGAACATTTCCTATATCAAAATTTGATCGGTTCAGGCACGTTATCTAAAAGCATAGACGTTCTAAATCAAACTACAGTTCTTAGTATACAAAACACACACAAGAGGAAGAGTTCAGAAATGAACGAATCCTTCTTGAGGCATTGTAGACTAGCTCATATCAATGCGACCCGACTAGCTAAGTTACATTTAGATGCATATTTAAATTAGTTTGAATTTACATCTTGTGAAACTTGCCGGTCATGTCGCAAAGATAAGATGACCACAGCTCTGTTTATTGGAAACAGAGAAAGAGTTAGTGAACTCTTGGGATTGATACATGATGATGTATGTAAGTTCCCTGTCTACACATGCCAGGACTGGTTTTTGTACTTCATTACATTCTCTGATGATCTCTCAAGATTCAGACATATGTTCCTGGTGAAACACAAGTCCGAACCTTTTGAGATATTCACAGAATATAAGTTAGAAGTAGAGAACCAAAACGGGCACAAGTATTATGTCCTTTGATGTGATCAGGGAGGAGAATACTTGAGCACGGGATTCCTGGACTGTTCTAAAGGAGAATGAGATTCTCTTTCAGCATTACTCCTCCGTATACACCACAGCACGTCCGTGTATCGGGGCGGAGCAATTTCACCCTATTAGATATGGTGCGCTCTATGATGAATACTACTGAGTTTCCGATTTCCTTTTGGGAGTTATGCACTTGAGAAGCTGCATACCTATTGAATAGGATTCAAATCAAATCAGTTGCCTACTACTTCATATGTGATATGGAATGGGAAGAGCCCATATCTTAAGGTTGTTAAGATTTGGGGTTGTCCAGCCTATGTCTAAAAGCATAATCCGGACAAGCTCGAGGCAAAGTCAGATCTGTGGAAGTTTGTTGGATATCCCAAGCATACGTAAGGGAATATCTTCTACCTAACCGAGGAACAAAATATATTTTGTTTCTCAACATGCCACCTTTGTGAAAGGGAATTTCTTGTGGAAAAATTAGTGGCCATGAGGTAGAACTGGAAGGAGTTCTAGCTATACAAACTGCAGCTGATGATTTGGTAGAACCAAAGGATTCAATAGTAACCAACGAACCTCAGCCTCTCCGCCGATCTAGTAGGGTTCCTCACCGACCTGAGAGATACTTCGGTTTCTCTATAACAGTGGAAGCAAGGATTGCATCATGAGATGATGACCCAACTAGTTTCGAGCAGGCCATCAGGAGCGGGACTCTGTAAGAATGGCTGGATGCTTAGTGATCTAAGATGGAATCCTTATACACCAACAAAGTATGGACTTTGGTTGCTTTATCTGAAGGGTTAAATCCCCATCAGGAGCAAGTATATCTTGAGAATATTACTTGGTGTACATGGAAAAGTTGAGACTTTCAAAGCTATACTTAAAGTCCATCCAGATCTTACTTGCCACGGCTACATACCATGACTACGATATCTGGCGGTTGGGTGTCATGACTGCTTTTCTAAATGATGTTTTAGAAGATAGCGTCTATAAGTACACAGCCAGAGGGCTTCATAGACAGTGGGAGCAGCGGAAACGTATGCAAGATGTTTTATGTGATAAAGCAGGCATCGCGGAGTTGGAACGTCTGTTTTGATGTGGTAGTCAAAGAGTTTGACTTCTTCAAAATGGTAGATGAACCTTGTATATACAAAAAGGTAGTAGAGAGTATGGTGGTGATCCTCGTAGAGTACGTGGAAAACATACTCTTGATAGGAAAGGAGTTTCCTATGCTACGCTCGGTCAATCTCCGCTTATCACACAGATTCTCCATATAGGATCATAGTGATAGCACCTAAATCCTAAGTTTTATATCTATGAGATAGATCTAATTGGATGTTAGGATACTCACTAGTTGTAGTGAGATGGTATCAATCGATCCTGGGGAGAATCACTGGAAAGGTTCCAGGATGATAAGGACGACTGAATGTCAGTCGCAGGCATTGTCTTTACCATCAGTGGAGGGACGGTATGTTGGAAGAGTTCCAAGCTAGATACCGTGACTTACTAGACGATTAAAGGCAAGATACATCATTACCAAGGATGCTACCAAAGAGGCAGTCTGGATATATATAAGTTCATAAGATGAACTTCGTTCTAACCATTGTGTGACAATGGAGTTGTGGCTTTTGCCAAGGAACCCCCCGTCCCATCAGAAATCCAGATATAATTCTTAGACAGTATCACCTGATCATAGAGATGGTTGATCTCCAGGGAGATCAAGGTTAGGAGAGTAGACACAAAGGATAACAGCGCGGATCCACTCACAAAGGCCTTTTTCCCAGTAGAGACTTTTATGGGATGGTTGAGTATGAGATACTTCAACCACAGCTAATTGTTGGGTATGTGATACCACAACAGATGGCCTTAGTGCAAGTGGGAGATTGTTAGTTATATGTATGCCTTAGAGGCCATTACTGTACATATGATGTATATTGTAATGGATGCTTGGACATATATAGGGAGGACTTTCTTGCTCGACATGATAGTATGCTATCTGGTAGTACTTTATCTTAACATGTACTCTGATTGTCTCTATGTTATATGTTGATAAAGCCCTTAGGATATGTACTCGACTACTGGGACTATGATGAGATCATACTAGTGGGGCCACGGTAGTCGACGAGTACATCCTATAACTGTTCCTAGCCGAGGGTGTATCGAGACAGGACATCGATACACCAGAGTAGACTAGCGTATACGCATCTTGACCCATATGATGGGCGATGGATGATCCCATATCCATCGGTGTTTGACATCAAGGATGATGTACGGGTGCTCAGTAGAGACTGGGTACACTGGAAGGACTCGCCGAGAACTCCTAGATGGTATTATACCTCACATTAGATTGCAGTTCTCTGGTGACACTGGTACAGAGTAGTCTGTTGAACTGAGATCGTCATAGAGTCTTGTGTGATTCCCACTGTGCTTTGATTTCCATCATACCACGTCCAAGAGGGCGTGCAAAAAGGTGGCTTTTGGGTACAGTCCCGAATCACATGGAGGCAATGAGCGATAGGAGGGGATTCGTCTCCCCCGGTATAGGGAGTTGATGTTGTGCTGTGTTCGATTGGCTATAACTGGAAATCCCTGGCCAGGGTTGCTAAGATTTACTGGTAAGTGTTATCGGTAGTTTCTCGAACTGTTATAGACCTCATATCGATACGACTTATCAAGCTACTGGGGTCTGACGTTTACTACCCCTAGGCGAGATATGCGACATATCAGACGAAGAGACCGGACTGTACGGGAGTGTTACTGATTGGATTCGCAGGAGAATGTATAGGCTTGCTTGTTGATCTTCTGATCGCTCAATACCTGGGTGGCTGTTACGTTTAGCTGACCGCTTGCAGCTTATGGGTGTTTGATTTGATCATCACCTACTGCCGGTGTATTGACGATTCTTTAGAGTCCTACACAGAGGTTTCTTGGCTCAGGAAAAATGGAGTAGGAGCACATATATGATATGTTCGGGACTGAGAACAATACGAGTATGTGATACCGTATTAGATTCTCGCGATATGAGATATCGGCTGGGTATATGTGATATACCCCGGTCATCGGATCAAGTGTCGATTCGATAAACTGATACAGATTATATTAGTCGGTTATTTATGAAATTGCTGGATTATCGGATCATGTAACACCCGAGCCCAATACTACTGGTTTCTGTACCGTATGAATGGTGTATGGTATTTATTTCGTTGATCCTACTTGACTGTTGTTAGTTATAAATTTTACCCGACAAATTCATTTCTGCATATAACAATTTAAGGCATCTAAAATAAAATTAAAAATATTTGTCATGGCCTGCTTGACACCCCTAACCCTGTTGTAACGTCCGTGCATCGTGTTCTCGTCCCGCTCAGTGAAACGGGCGAGTTTGGACGGCTACACGCACGTACGTGTGTCCGCTTTGGGGGTATGCTTTTTGATTGTAAAATACTTCATTTTAAATTTTGGATCCCGCCTAAAATTTTTTTATTTCAATTCCAAATTTTTGGACCCGACCCGGACGCAATTTGGAAATATTTTACTTTGCGCCAAAACCCAATTTCTAATATACTATTTTAAACCATCTTATATTTAAATTTAACCATCTAATATTTTTCATATTCCTAAAATCTTTTAAAATCTATTCCTAAACCAAACGAAATCATTCCCAGCCAATCATATCCTCTTAACCCAGTGGGCCCCTCCTTCTGTCTCTCTCTCTCCCCGTCTCTATCTCTCTCTCTCTCTCTCCCCGTCTCTCTCTCTCTCTCTCCCTCTCCCTCTCTCTCCCTCTATCTCTCTCTCTCCTCTATATATACTTTCCCCCCTCCATTTCTTTTCCTTCAGCAACCCAAACCTCGCGTACCCTAGCCACCGTCTCCCTCGCCGCCGCAGCCCCAACGCCGACACCACCATCACTGGCCTCCTCGCCTCCTCGCCCTCGTCACCTCCACATCCATCTTTTCTCCTTTCCTTCTTTCCTTCTTCTTCCTTTTCCCGTTCTGTTCCCTGTTCTTGATTGGCCGATGGTTCCATGCAGGCAAGTCACCGGAGCTCCGTCGACGTGGTCAGCAATCACAACCCCTCCACGGATCATCGTGAGCAACCTCTTCTCAGATCCACTTTTCCCTTCTTCTTTATTTTCTTTTCTTTTCTTATTGCATTCTTGATCGTTCGCTGTTTTGCATCTCGCCGGAATCCGGTGAAGCCGACGATGATTTCCGACGTTCCAGCGTGGTACCCCGACCCGTGTGGTTCCATTGTTCGTTGTTTGGGTTCATTCCATGAACCGTGCGCCCGTTGCGAGTTTTCCCCGCCGACGTTTAACGTTCCGTATTCCCGGTTCGCGACCCGTCGAGACAAGTACCCCTTGCTACATGCTAAACAATATTTACATACACTTGATGACACCATAAAACCTGTAGTTTTAACTTTAGTACTATCATTTTCCATTTTCGTGTCAATATTGTTATATATCTTTTTATCTTACAAACTTAGAACCTACCATTTGCAATTATTATGTTAAACCTAATAACCACATTTGCATGTTTGATTACACTTTCACTAATGACGTAGCCTATGGCACTTTCTCTATCGTTTTACTTCATTCGGACACTCGTGTATATTTAACCTGCATAAACTGTGATTTCATCCATGGAACCTATATATATATATATATATATATATATATATATATATATATATATATATATATATATCATTGCATCCATGAAGTCTTAAACTTGTCAACATGATTAAACGGCCATAATTGTCTTACTGCATTCTTATAATGTTGAACTCATCTCTGTGACACAACTGATAACTGTACTGCTAATTGAGTAAATCTGCCTATTGCTTAATTCATTGCTTAGATCATGCTGTTGATAACCATGCTTGATTATGTAACTGATTGTGAGCACACCTATGATATCGTTTACATCTTGACCTGACTTGCTACATACATATTGATTTACCCGACATGGTACCGTATACTGCTTGACTTGACCTGATGTACCATGACCTGACCCATTACCTGATCTTGTGTCTAATGCCAACAAACCTGACATGTAGTCCTCATGGACCGTTCCTGTTGTCTATCCAGACAAACCTGTTTACCTGATCCTGTGTTGGCATTAGTTCTTGATTACGGGATACCTGACCTGACATACACATATAGCTTGGGGGTATAGGGAAATGAAAGGTGAAACCTGACTTGTAACTCAACAGTTCGCTACCTGTTCTGATCAGTTTTAGGCTAGGCCAGCCTTAGAATGATGGTGCTGACATCATTCATCTGTACACATTCCTGTTTGGTGCCTAGCGGCATGTCTCGGTTTCAGCCCGAGAATCTGGGGCCGTAGTCCCGGGTATGTACGGGATACTATTGAGTTACATCGATGATTCATCAATTTGGTTTCAAAGACTTTAGAATAGAAAACCTGATAGAACAGTTTAGTTTACCCACTGCACACTGCTCTGCACTGCTCTGATTTATATTATTGTTACCCTTGCTTTATTCATGTTTATATTCGCATTGTCTGTTACCCTGTTCATTATGTTATTACTTGATGACTTGACGCGCTGACGTCTGGGTTTTGCCTGGCCCAGATTCTGTACCGCTGTCGCAGTCCGAGCAGGAGTACTTCAGCCGACAGGCTGAGCTGTGAGTGTCAGCAGTAGTTAGCTTTTCTTTCCTGCATTTTATTCCTGATGTGAGCCCGCATTATGAGACATACATTCCAGTTATTTTGTATTGGATCTTTCGCTTCCGCATTTTATTATTCTTGACTCATGTCATCTTGGATTATTGGCATGTTTAGATAGTTTTATTTTGTTCTTGATATCTCTACAGCCGTAATGTGACTGTGGATGGATACTTCCCACCCACAGGTAGCATGGTTGGCTATGTCACGTGCCCATTTTAGCGTACTCTGGGAAGCGGGGCGTGACATGGTTCTTTTTGTATCAGAGACATAGGTTAGTCGGGTTGATTCTTTTGTAGTTGAGTATTATACCCAATACAAGAATCAGAATACCCGTGTTTAGGAAACATGTCCTGCCACCTTGCCGTTTTAACATTCTTGAATCACATCCTTCCTGATTATATCTTTTACGATGTGCAAACTTCCTTTGCATATCGACTCGAAAACCTGATTCCTTGTTATCTCTAGGACTTAGGCGACTTGGGTGGAGTTATGTAATTGTGGCTATGATACCGCGGCATAGTTACAATGCGGCACTCTATTTAAGTAACTTGGAGTTCTAGCCTTGACCCATATCCTTGATCTATATGTTGAATCTGTTATCATACTAATACTCTCGGGTGTTTGGGTGCAGCATCATGGAAGCCAGGAATCTACACTCGTACCAGAGGTGTATGGATGACGCTACCTTGCTTGGAGTAATTCGTGACTTGCTTAAGAACCACAAGCAGCAGACCGAGCTGAAGCCGGCGTTTGCACTAAACCGAACGTCCGTACATAGAAGTGTTCCGGTGAACAGACACAGCATAGCACCAATGAAGAAAACAATTGTGGTTGATCGGAAGAGGAGCATGATTTGTAACTACTGCCATGTACACGGACATGTGCAAAGAGATTGTCCTAAGAGGCTTGGACTTTGTCTGATTTGTGGATCAGTGGATCACACTATTGGTAATTGTCCGTCAAGACTGAGATTGAAGGAGGATACTCGGGAGCCACCGAAAGAGCAGCTTCCAAATCAGGAGCAATTAATTCAGGGAGCTAATCAGGCTCAGGCTTTTTCCCCTGATGGCTGAAGAAGCTAAGGCGTCAGGAGAAGTTGTCTCAGGTACTCTACTCGTTCATGGTTTTCCCGCATTAGCGTTATTTGATTCTGGTGCATCCCATTATTTTATGTCATCCAAGTTTATGACTACACACTCGATTGACTGCATGACCCTGTCTAGTTTCTGGGACATACACACTGGGAATGGGAAAATCATAGCTAGTAGGGAATGTAAAGATTGTACAGTTGTTGTGTGCAGACGGGAGCTTTTTGCAGATTTCTTGGTGATTGATACGGGCAGCTACGAGGTCGTCTTGGGAATGGATTTTTTTGGCACTTTCCACGTTCACATTGATTGTAGGGCAAGGAAGGTAATTTTCCAGATTCCCGGACATTCCGAGTTTAGCTTCACTGGAGGAAGCAGTTCTGTCGGGCCAGTCGAGTTTAGGGCTAGGCCGACAAACAATATTCTTGCATCAATGGAAGTTGATAAAAGTGAAGAGTCGGCTGCTGTTCGCGATTTTATGGACGTGTTTGAAGATATATCGGGTTTACCGCCGAAGCGAGATGTGGAGTTCGCAATTGATCTTATTCCTGGTACAGCGCCAGTATCCAAAGCGTATTATCCAATGGTACCAGTAGAGTTGGAAGAAGTCAAGAAACAGGTTGCTGAATTGCTTGAGAAAGGTTGGATTCGAAGCAGTAACTCGTCTTGGGGAGCTCCAGTTCTTCTAGTAAAGAAGAAGGATGTGCATCGACTATCAAGAATTAAACCGAGTGACTATTAAGAACAAGTACCCGATCCCTCGCATTGGCGAACTCTTCGAGCAGCTTAGTGGTGCGAGGGTATTCTCGAAGCTGGATTTGCGATCCGGATATCATCAGGTCCGAGTGAAAGCAGAAGACATTTGCAAGACGGCATTCCGAACTCGGTATGGACATTACGAATACTTAGTGATGCCCTTCGGAGTAACGAATGCGCCGGCAGTATTCATGGACTTGATGAACCGAATCTTTTCACCATTCTTGGACCAGTTTATTATGGTATTCATTGATGATATTTTGGTCCACTCAAAAGAGTATTGAAGAGCATGCAGAACACTTGAAGATCGCACTGCAAACGTTGAGACAAGAGAAGTTATATGCGAATATGAGTAAGTGCGAGTTCTGGCTGGAGGAAGTAAAGTTTTTGGGGCATGTTGTGTCTGGCGATGGAATTGCCGTCGATCCAGAAAAGATTGCAGTAGTACGAGATTTGCCGATTCCAAAGAATGTTGCGGATCCAAGAAGTTTTCTTGGACTCGCCGGGTATTACAGAAGATTTGTGGAGAACTTTGCTCGTCTGGCGGAGCCGTTAACCAAGCTTACGCGCAAGGAGATACCTTTTGTGTGGACGGATAAATGTGCGTTAGTTTTTGAGACGTTGAAACAGAAATTGATAACCGCCCCTATTCTGACCGTGCCAGACAATTCCGGAGGATTGGTGATTCACAGCGACGCATCTGGGAAAGGATTGGGATGTGTTTTGATGCAGCATGGGAAGGTTGTAGCGTACGCATCGAGACAGTTGAAGACCAATAAGAAGAATTATCCAACGCATGACTTGGAGCTTGCGGCTGTGATTTTCGCGTTGAAGATTTGGAGACACTACCTTTTGGGCGAAAGGGTCGAAGTTTTTACTGATCATAAGAGCTTGAAGTATGTGTTTACACAGAAGGAGCTTAATATGAGGCAACGTAGATGGTTGGAGCTGATGGCTGACTACGATCTTGATCTTAAATACCATCCGGGGAAGGTTAATGTCGTGCCGGATGCGCTTAGTCGGTTACCAGCAATTCAGGTGTTAACTACGCAGAAGAAGCTCGTTGAAGATTTTCGAAGATTCGACTTGGAGGTGGTGCTACCGGATTCTACGGGACAGTTGACGCAACTGCAAGTACATTCATCGTTAATCGAGAATATTAAGGCAGCGCAATCGCAGGATCCTAGACTCCAAAAGTTTCGAGGAGAGGTTGAAGCCGGACTACGAACAGATTTATTGATCCACGAAGATGGTTCGTTGAGGTATGGTAGCCGTTTGTGTATGCCAAAGGGAGATATTCGTGAAGAGCTTATGAAAGAAGCACACAGTTCAGCTTATGCTGTACATCCTGGAGGCACGAAGATGTACCGAGATATTCGACAACATTTCTGGTGGGAAGGCATGAAACGGGAGATTGCTCGCTTTGTGGCAAAGTGCCTGGTGTGTCAGCAAGTCAAGGCTGAACATCAAAGGGTTGCTGGTTTATTGCAACCACTTCCGATTCCTCAGTGGGAGTGGGAACATATAACCATGGATTTCGTGACGGCTTTATCGCGGAGTCCAAAAGGCAATAATGCTGTATGGGTGATTGTTGATCGATTGACCAAGGCAGCTCACTTTATTCCTTTTCGGGTGGTTAATCAACAGAGACTTTGGCGGAGCGGTACATGCAGGAGATTGTAAGATTGCATGGAGTACCGGTAAGCATCGTGTCTGATCGGGACACTCGGTTCTTATCACACTTTTGGCGGAGTTTACAGGAAAGTTTGGGGACTCGATTGAAGTTTAGCATAGCTTATCATCCTCAAACTGATGGTCAGTCGGAGAGAACGATCCAAACTCTTGAGGATATGTTGAGAGCATGTATGTTGGACTTCAAAGGGTCTTGGGAGGATCATCTACATTTGGTGGAGTTTTCTTACAACAACAGTTTTCAGGCAACTATCCAGATGGCTCCGTTTGAGGCTCTGTATCGTCGTAAATGCCGTTCACCTGTTTGTTGGGACGATGTCGGTGAACGAAGATTATTGGGACCAGATTTGGTTGTGCAGACAGTTGAGAAGGTTAACACTATCAGAAATCATATGAAGGCAGCACAAGACAGACAGAAGAGTTGGGCAGATACGTCGAGAAGACCTCTAGAGTTCGCTGTGGGTGATTTTGTATTCTTAAAGATATCACCGACTAGAGATGTGATTCGCTTTGGAAGTCGAGGGATGCTCAGTCCTCGATTTGTTGGACCCTTTGAGATCTTGGAGGGTGTTGGTGAGGTAGCGTATCGTTTGGCGTTACCGCAGTCCTTGGCGAATGTGCACGATGTGTTTCACGTATCTCAACTCCATAGGTATGTTCGAGATGAAACGCACGTATTGGATCATTCGGAGCTAACTGTACGAGAAGACTTGACTTTTGAGGAGCGACCGATTGAAATTGTGGATCGAAGGGAAAGGGTTCTTAAGAACAAGGTGATCCCTCTTGTGCTTGTTTCTTGGGGTAATCGCTCGCATGGAGAGTCCACTTGGGAACGAGAAGATGAAATCCGGCAGAAGTTTCCTCACCTTTTCTTGTAGTTTTTGTCATCTATCTTTGTATTCTTGGAATTTCGAGGACGAAATTCTTTTGTAGTTGGGTATAATGTAACACCCGAGCCCAATACTACTAGTTTCTGTTACCGTATGAATGGTGTATGGTATTTATTTCGTTGATCCTACTTGACTGTTGTTAGTTATAAATTTTACCCGACAAATTCATTTCTGCATATAACAATTTAAGGCATCTAAAATAAAATTAAAAATATTTGTCGTGGCCTGCTTGACACCCCTAACCCTGTTGTAGCGTCCGTGCATCGTGTTCTCGTCCCGTTCAGTGAAACGGTCGAGTTTGGATGGCTACGCGCACGTACGTGTGTCCGCTTTGGGGGTATGCTTTTTGATTGTAAAATACTTCATTTTAAATTTTGGATCCCGCCTAAAATTTTCTTATTTCAATTTCAAATTTTTGGACCCGGCCCGGGCGCAATTTGGAAATATTTTACTTTGCGCCTAATATATTATTTTAAACCATCGTATATTTAAATTTAACCATCTAATATTTTTCCTATTCCTAAAATCTTTTAAAATCTATTCCTAAACCAAACGAAATCCTTCCCAGCCAATCATATCCTCTTAACCCAGTGGGCCCTACCTTCTTTCTCTCTCTCTCCCTGTCTCTATCTCTCTCTCTCTCCCCGTCTCTCTCTCTCTCTCTTTCTCTCTCCCTCTATCTCTCTCTCTCTCCTATATATATACTTTCCCCCCTCTATTTCTTTTCCTTCAGCAACCCAAACCTCGCGTACCCTAGCCACCGTCTCCCTCGCCGCCGCAGCCTCAACGCCGACACCACCATCACTGGCCTACTCGCCCTCGTCGCCTCCACATCCATCTCTTCTCCTCTCCTTCTTTCCTTCTTCTTCCTTTTCCCGTTCTGTTCCCTTTTCTTGATTGGCCGATGGTTCCATGCAGGCAAGTCACCGGAGCTCCGTCGATGTGGTCGGCAATAACAACCCCTCCACGGATCATCGTGAGCAACCTCTTCTCAGAACCTATTTTCCCTTCTTCTTTATTTTCTTTTCTTTTCTTATTGCATTCTTGATCGTTCGCTGTTTTGCATCTCGCCGGAATCCGGTGATGCCGACGACGATTTCCGACGTTCCAGCATGGTACCCCGACCCGTGTGGTTCCATTGTTCGTTGTTTGGGTTCATTCCGTAAACCGTACGCCCGTCGCGAGTTTTCCCCGCCGACGTTTAACGTTCCGTATTCCCGGTTCGCGACCCGTCGAGGCAAGTACCCCTTGCTACATGCTAAACAATATATACATACACTTGATGACACCCTAAAACCTGTAGTTTTAACTTTAGTACTATCATTTTCCATTTTCGTGTCAATATTGTTATATATCTTTTTATCTTACAAACTTAGAACCTACCATTTGCAATTACTATGTTAAACCTAATAACCACATTTGCATGTTGATTACACTTTCACTAATGACGTAGCCTATGCCACTTTCTCTATCGTTTTACTTCATTCGGACACTCGTGTACATTTAACCTGCATAAACTGTGATTTCATCCATGGAACCTATATATATATATATTTATATCATTGCATCCATGAAATCTTAAACTTGTCAACATGATTAAACGGCCATAATTGTCTTACTGCATTCTTATAATGTTGAACTCATCTCTGTGACACAACTGATAACTGTACTCCTAATTGAGTAAATCTGCCTATTGCTTAATTCATTGCTTAGATCATGCTGTTGATAACCATGCTTGATTATGTAACTGATTGTGAGCACATCTATGATATCGTTTACATCTTGACCTGACTTGCTACATACATATTGATTTACCCGATATGGTACCGTATACTGCTTGACTTGACCTGATGTACCATGACCTGACCTGTTACCTGATCTTGTGTCTAATGCCAACAAACCTGACATGTAGTCCTCATGGACCGTTCCTGTTGTCTATCCAGACAAACCTGTTTACCTGATCCTGTGTTGGCATTAGTTTTTGATTACGGGATACCTGACCTGACATACACATATAGTTTGGGGGTATGGGGAAATCAAAGGTGAAACCTGACTTGTAACTCAACAGTTCGCTACCTGTTCTGATCAGTTTTAGGCTAGGCCAGCCTTGGAATGATGGTGCTGACATCATTCATCTGTACACATTCCTGTTTGGTGCCTAGCGGCATGTCTCAGTTTCAGCCCGAGAATCTGGGACCGTGGTCCCGGGTATGTACGGGATACTATTAGTTACATCGATGATTCATCAATTTGGTTTCAAAGACTTTAGAACAGAAAACCTGATAGAATAGTTTAGTTTACCCACTGCACACTGCTCTGCACTGCTCTGATTTATATTATTGTTACCCTTGCTTTATTCATGTTTATATTCGCATTGTCTGTTACCCTGTTCATTATGTTATTACTTGATGACTTGACGCGCTGACGTCTGGGTTTTGCATGGCCCAGATTCTGTACCGCTGTCGCAGTCCGAGCAGGAGTACTTCAGCCGACAGGCTGAGCTGTGAGTGTCAGCAGTAGTTAGCTTTTCTTTCCTGCATTTTATTCCTGATGTGAGCCCGCATTATGGGACATACATTCCAGTTATTTTATATTGGATCTTTCGCTTCCGCATTTTATTATTCTTGACTCATGTCATCTTGGATTATTGGCATGTTTAGATAGTTTTATTTTGTTCTTGATATCTCTACAGCCGTAATGTGACTGTGGATGGATACTTCCAACCCACAGGTAGCATGGTTGGCTATGTCACGTGCCCATTTTAGCGTACTCTGGGAAGCGGGGCGTGACAGATCAAGTGTTGATTTGATAATTTAGTGTATAATTGTATATTTGATATATTAAATTGCATTAACTAATATAAGCTCACTAAAAGATTCTTTTTCTCACTCAGGTAATACATTGATATATATGCAATATATGTTAATTGTATTATTTTATTTTGGGACAATAAATATTATATATGTGATATATAATATTGTAACATATTATGATTATTAATGCAACATGATTAGTGGAGATTAAACATGATTAAGGTTTGATTGGGGTTAATTTTTCTAGAAGCTTCTAGAAGCTTTCTTTTTGCTTTTGCAAAGATATTTTGCAAGATATTTACTTAACCCAACCCACACCCTTTACCATGGTTAGATCTCTACAATGGTTAAGTCTTTCTTGACTTAACCACGGTTGCATTGGTAATGATAATAACAATTCATTATTCATCACAAAAGGATTATTATTCATTCTTCTTCTTCTTCCTCCTTGCAAAGCTTCTTGCTTTGATTTTTGTGATGAAAGTGAGTGAGAATAAGAAAAAAAATGAGAGCTAAAATCCTACTTCATCATCCTCATCTATCATTGCCATTTAGATGAGGGTGTTCACCTCATTAGTGAGTGGGAGCTTGTGTTAATGAAACTTCAAGGTAGATCATCTTTGTTATTGAAGATTGGAAGCAAGCTTGCATCTTTCTCTTCGTGGAGCCTCTCGAGAGTCCGGAACTTGATGATCGCAGCGAAGGGACCACAACACGGAGCTTATGAAGTGAAGGACCGGACTACAAAGGTTGTAATCCCAAACTCTTAGATGTTAAAGTATTTAACATGCGTTGTTTCGCCTAATCTCTAGTCTAAGATCTTGGTTTAGGGTTGTTCGGCACGGCTAAATTTTAATCGGGCATGGTTGGTTCCTTATAGACCTTTGTGCGTGTGCCTAGCATCCCTACAAGATCATGGATTCGTGGTAAGGCGACAAAGATCTTTTCAATGATTTCTAAGATTTCTAAATTTATACACTGAAGGAAAACTCTAATTTTTGTTTTCTAGAATTGATAGTTGGTACCATTGAAAAGAAAAGGTCAGTTAGTGGATTGTCCTTCCATGCGATTTGTCATAAGATCAGATACTCAAGCGGTTAATCTTATAAAATGGAGTAACCTTGCTCTGATACCAAATGAAAACAGCCTTAAAAGGGGGTGAATAAGGCTTATGGCAAACTTATTGTAATAGTATGAAATTAAGAAATTTTGCAGTAGAATATAAATCAGAGTATAAAATAAATACTATTTCACAAACACAGAATACGCAGAAAGAAGATGACACAGAGGATTGTTAACGAGATTCGCCAACTCTGTGGCTAATCCCCGCCTGAGAACTCCTGCTCAGGATTCAATTTCACTATCCAGTGACTCCTTACGGGTGGAGAAATCCAGATCTTATCTCAGGCTCAGATTTTAAAACCTTTACACTTATAAAGGGTGAACACCTAGAATTTTTTCCAAGCCTCAAGTCCGAAACCCTTACAATGTGAAGATCTTAGACCTTTCTTCATTAGGTTGTACAAACAAGATTTTTAATAAATCTTTACAAACCAACTATACAATCCAATTGATCTCAAAGGATAAATCAAGTTTCGATTCAAAGAAGAAAATGGATTGCGTTTTTGGAGATTAAGAAAGTTTTAAAACGATTTGAAAAAGTTTTTCAAAGGATTAAGAAATGGTTTTGAAACACAAAGCTTTTTGACAAAATCAGAGATCTTTCGATTCTAAAAACTAGAAAAATCTTAAGCCCTGAATGATCTCTTTCACTCAAAAGATTAATAAAAACTTTAGAACGAGAGAATGGACAGAGTTTTCACAAAAGAATAAAGAATGAGAAGAGCTTGAAAATGTGAATGAGATTATCAAAAATTTGGTTAAAAACTCTTTTGAAATGAGTCCTTTATATAGAATTTAAAAATGGCCGGTTGGGACAGTTGTAATAACTGCTTCTAGAAATTAGGACTGTTATTGGTAGTTTATAGCCGTTGGTAGTTTGAAATTCAAACTAAAACAATTTTTTTTTAAAAGGCTACAACTGTAATAGAAGTCTACGGGGACGTCCATAGTGACGTCTGATGTCTGATATATCAGACACAGACTCCCTTTGGATATTTAAAATATTTTTGATTGGTTTTGAAAACTTTAAAAATAAGTTTAATGTAAAAGGATTTAGTATAAAAAAAATTTAAAACTTGAAAAGAGATTCTAACCAATGAGATCGACTATATACTTAAAGAAAATAAAATTCTTGAATACTCCATTGTGTGACTTCTTTGATATTTCTTTTGAACTTGCAATTTTGGCCTTTAGAGTCGTTCTTCACCTGACATTACTGTTGTGGTGCCAGTTGCAATGTCGATTATTCTCATGCTTGACTAAATCTATTGTTTGTAGCACTTTAATATATCTACCATAGTTAGTAACATATAATATCTTTGAAATATGTTTTCTTGTAAAATAGTCAAAACTAAAGAGAATGTGACTCATAGGTCAACATAGATGAGATCCATCTCTGATGATCCCGCGCCCGCCGACTACCCTCTTTCTGAGGATGATCTTGTTCTCCTCATATTCGCTGGTCTCGGACCTGGGTTCAAATAAATTGCAGCTACTATCCGAATCCATGGTACCGCCATCACCTTCGACGAACTCTATGTCAAACTCATAGACTATGAACGCCATCTAAAGAAGGAAGACATGGGTGCGTCCCTTTCTCTCGTAACCGCCAACTATACCAACCAACACAATCACTCATATCGCCTTCCTCAACACCGTGGAAGCAACAACATCAACAATCAATATTCCTCCGCACACAACAACAACTCGACCCGCTCTAACTCATATTGCAAATTCTACAAGCGTCCTGGTCATAACACTAAAGACTGTCGCCAACTCGCTTGTTTCCTTCGTGAGAACGCGGTGCAAATCAATTGACCGCAGCATTCATTGCCGCCCTACTCTCAACCTGTTGTAAACACCATGAATGTCAACCGGCCCGTTTCCTCCTCCTGGCTTTTGGACACTGGTGTTTCTCACCATACCTTGTCAGATGTTGGGACCCTTCATAGCTACACCGATTACGGTGGTCCCGATAAGATTAACATAGGTGATGGTTCAGATTTGAAAATCTCTCATATCGGTAAAACAAAACTGCACTCTCCCCAACAATCCTTTCTTTTAGATAATATTCTATCTGCACCATCTATTACTCAAAACTTAATTTCCGTTCCAAAATTTTGCAAATCAAACACAATCCTACTTGATTTTTTTCCCTATCATTTTTTGGTGAAGGATCTTAGCACCGGGGCACTTTTTCTTTGCGGGGATAGGGATAATAATGTCTACTACCTCCCACATTCTACCAAACCTCAAATTCACGGTACCTAAAATCAGAAATAAGTGAGTGACACTGTCGTCTTGGTAATCCATCCACTCGAATCCTTCAATCCGTTGTTAGGAGTAATAAATTACCGTCTAATGTCTCTGTCGTTAATAATTTTCAATGTAACTCCTGTGATTGCAATAAAATTCATAAACTTCCTTTTTCTGAAAATTCGATCCGCACTTTCAAACCTTTGCAATTAATATACATTGATGTTTCGGGCCCACTGAACTGTCGTGCGATGGTTTTCGTTGTTATGTAATCTTTGTCGATCATTACACAAAATATATCTGGTTGTATTCTATGAAATGTAAATCTGATGTTGCCACCATTTTCCATCACTTAAAACAACTTTTTGAAATATACTTTCAATTGCCGCAAATATCGATACACTCTGATAATGGCGACGAATACGCATCTCTTGCCCCCACTCTTACCTCCCATAGTCTCTCTTATCTCACCACTTCTCCATACACTTCTAAACACAATAGCAGATCAGAACGTCGTCGTCGACTTATTGTCAAAATCGGACTTACACACTTGTATACGGCCTCTCTTCTCTCTAAGTATTGGAGCTATGCCTTTCTAACAGCGGTCTATCTCATAAATCTTCTTCATACACTGGTTCTCAATTTCCAATCCCCATTCGAAAAACTCTTTCAACGTCCACTGAAATACAACCGTCTCGAAATCTTTGGGTGTCTCTACTATCCATTGCTAAGCCTGTACACCTCCTCCAAACTTCAACCTAGATCCACTCCCGGTATTTTTCTAAGTTATTCAACATCTTAATTTGCTTATAAATGTCTATATTCCATCACCTACATGCTTTACATTACTCGTCGTGTCAAATTCTTCAAAACCATATTTCCCATACAGTTCTCTAGTAGACACCAAGAGGCTCTTCCGCAAGATTTGGACTCACCTGGCACAGCATCGCACCAATCCATGACCATCAAACCCACCAAACCTCACATCCTCCCCACTTTAACAAATCCAACCCCTTCTGAAACCTAATCATTAACCTCTCAAACCCTAGACCGATCCCTTCCGCCAACTCCTCACAATCCTCACCCTCCAATCTCGATCACACCGCCAATCTCCCCAACCCTACCTCCTCATCCTCCTCCACAACTGCTCAATCCCATTTTCCATCTCCACAACTATCCCTTACTCCCCTAGCCCCAAATCTTCAAACCGCCAATGAACGAAAACTGAATCCTAAATACAGCAACTCCCTATACATCAACTATACCACTGTTCACCCAATACCCCAAAATCTTGAACCAACATGCGTCTCTCAAGCAGTGAAGGATCCCTAATGGTGTGCTGCAATGTCCAAAGAATTTGATGCCCTCATGAAGAACGGAACATGGGACCTTTTGCTAAAATCAAATCAAAATCTTGTTGGATACAAATGGGTCTTCCGAATCAAGCGAAACTGTGATAGCACCATTGTCCGATACAAAGCTCGCCTTATGGCCAAAGGCTTCCACCAATGTCCTGGCCTAGACTATTCCACCACATTTAGCCTGGTTATCAAACCGACAACACTGCGTGCAGTCTTATGCCTCGCACTCTCCTATAGCTGGCCTCTCCGTCAACTCGATATTAATAATACCTTCCTCAACGTTACTTTCTATAAAGATGTGTATATGGCTCAACCATCCGGCTTTATCCACTCCTCCCTACCCAATCTTGTATGCAAACTACGAAAATTCCTCTACGGTCTTAAACAAGCGCCTAGGGCATGGTACTAAGAACTCAAAGGCTATCTCCTCCAAGCTGGCTTTGCAAACTCCATGGCGAATGCATCCCTTTTCGTTTACTCCAAGGAAGCCACCATCACCTACTTCTTGGTGTATGTCGATGACATCGTCCTCATTGGTAACAATATTCAGTTCATTCAATCTTTTGTTCGTCAACTTGGGCAACGTTTTTCTCCAAACAATTTTGGCGTCTTTCATCACTTCTTTAGTGTAGAAGCTATTCCCACATCACAAGGTCTATTTATACCCTAACATCCCCACATCGTTGATCAACTGAATAAATGCTATATGGCAGGATCTAAAGAAACCACCACTCCAATGTGTAATACTACTCCTTTCCTCCTCCATAACGGTTCTTCCTCCGTGGACCCCATACCATATCATCAACTAGTTCGTGCTCTTCAATACCTCTCCCTCACTTCAGCCCGATGTCTCATTTGCCGTCAATCGTCTATACCAATTTATGAACTCTCCTACAGAACTTCACTAGACGACACTCAAACGTGTTCTTCGCAACCTCAAAGGCAGAATACATCATGGTCTTTACCTCCGCAGAGGATCTTCTCTAACTTTTCAGGCCTTCGGTGACTCTAGCTGGGGTGGCAGTCATGATAACGGCCACTCCATCACTGCCTACATCCTCTACCTAGGTCCGAATCCAATATCAGGAAAATCGGCTCAACAAAAGTCTGTTTCTCGATCCTCCTTCGAAGCTGAATACAAAGCCCTTACGAATGTCACGCCCAAGATACTATGGTTGAAAATCTTCCACACGAACTCAAGATAATTCTCAAAAAACAACCCTCTCTATACTGCGGCAATACCGGGGCTACCTATCTCAGTGTAAACAGTCTACCACTCTTAAATGAAACACATTGCTCTTAACTACCACTTTGTTCATAGTGCGTTGCAGATGGAACTATTCTTGTTTACCATATCAACACTCATGATCAACTTGCGGATGTCCTCACAAAAGCACTTGGTCGCATGCCCTTTCTCAATCTTCGCTTCAAAATCGGAGTCTCTAATGGCGCCTCAATCTTACGGGGGCATGTTAGCGATACATGCCCAAGGCGACGACAGACGTCTCAAGAAGGCGCGGCAAACATCTGAAAAAATAATAAAGCAGGGCCAAACATCTGGGAAAGAAGATCCAGTCGACAGGGCGTGAGACTTCAGCAAAAACCAGATAGCACGTAAACGTCTGACGAAGACTAGTCAGACGTCTGCCCATACAAGCGCAAGCTGTCGTGGATCTCAATCAAGTGAATCAAATCCACAACTACCAAATTAGTTGTAGCAAGATTAGGAAAGATTCCATTTGATTTTATTCTCCATCATGTAATTCTAATATATATACTTCTATAAAAATTTAATACAGTAATCAAGATCAAAATCCTAAATTCATATTTTCCATAACAACAAGCCGCATATGAACATTAAATTTTGGTGGAACTTTGCGTCCACAAAACCGTAGGAACTAATTATTTGCCACCAAATGATTTAATTGAAAATTAGCCATCAATGTGCCACCTCCAGCTCTAAATATCACTCAGATAAACGAAGAGAGAAAATAAATTAAACAAGAGAAGCAATTCATCTTGGATTATTTCAGGAGATCATATCTAAATTTAGAGCTCAAATCTACTCTACATTTCAGTCTCTTCCAGAAGAGACTGATGCTTGTTGATTCCAAATTAATGCGAACAGACTGGAAACTAAATATTAAGAGAGAAATCATCTAATGGGACATCTTTTTAAAATCTGACTATGCATATTGTTTCTGTTACATTTTAACCAAAGACATTTTGAAAAAGTTGAAACATTTCAATATTTCTTCAGAAAAAGAAAATTGTTGAAGTATGCAGCAGCTTAGAATCCCCTCCATAATATGAGTTCTAAATTAATTCACATCAAGGAGAGGAATGATTGGAAGTTCGTTTTTATCCATTTAGCTGACATGACTGTGTTCATATTTTATTACAGCTTATTTTATCTTGCAGTCAAGCTTTGGCAAGAATCCCCTCCATAATATGAGTTCTAAATTAATTCACATCAAGGAGAGGAATGATTGGAAGTACGTTTTTATCCATTTAGGGCCTGTTTGGTTGCAGGATTATGGAATTTGGATTCCAAAATAGTACGGTTGAAATTTCTGGATTTGGTAATTTGTTGTTTGGTTGGTTTTGAATTCCTAGTATTGGATTTGTAGATCCTTGTAATCTTTGTTTGGTTGTTGAAAAAAATTGAGATTTGAATTTGAGTATTTTAGAGAGAGATAGATAGAGAGAGGATTATTAAATAAATAAAGTACACGGGCCCCATCTAAAAGTACAATGAATAGTGCCAAATCCTTGAAAATCCTTGAAAATTTTTAGGATTCAAAAATCCTTGTTTTGTGGTGGGCCCCCCATAAAAAAAAAGAAATCCTAGAAATCCAAATACTGCAACTAAACACAAAATTATGGAATTCTAGGATTCCACAATCCAAAATCTAAATCCAAACTCATAATCCTGCAACCAAACAGGCCCTTAGCTAACATGACTGTGTTCATATTTTATTACAGCTTATTTTATCTTGCAGTCAAGCTTTGGCAAACATCTCATCTCTCTCTCTCTCTCTCTCTCTCTATATATATATATATATATATATATATATATATGGGTGAGTGATCCATTGCAAACCGGTTCGTGTTTTTAAAAAACCGGAACTCCTGTTCTATGACATATTTTAAAAATCTGATCCGTTTAAGTTGATCATCCTACCCTCAAATATATATGTATGAAAAATCAAGAGATTTAAAGATTTTTAGCTTATGCATCGATGAGTGCAAAAATAAATGTCTTTCGATAATGCAACATAAACGTGATCCGATGCATAGGCTAGAGATCTTTAAATCCTTTGATTTTTTATACATCTATATTTAAGGGTAGGGTGATTGTTAATATTTGTGGAGAATCTTCCTCGGACGTCTGAGCAAGGAGGTTCAGACATCTGACCATACACGAAGTATCTAGCAAAAGTCCAGAGCAAAACCAGACGTCTATAGGCAAAAGCGGCAGACGTCTGATGAAGTAGAAACCAAGATCCAAAGCGTTGGCAGACATCTGACCAAGAAGTGGAAGACGTCTGCCCAATATTTTTAGCCAATACAAAGAGGTGGAAGACATTTGTCAAAGTGATCATCAGACGTCTGCACACGGGTTTTTTGTGTGAACCAGAAATTTTGTATATTCAATTGAATTCTAATTTAAATGGGGTTAGGGTTAAGCTATAAATAGAGTATATTATATGGGGAAAAAATAAGGGCCATTAAATTGTATAAAGAAAGGGTAACGACTAAGAAAGATTTGAGAGATTTGAAGGAAATTGTCCAAGGTTAGCTCTTGGTGTAACTTGACTGAAGATTAGTAGAAGTTTTGCAGATTCTACTCTGCCGGGGAATAGCCATACGTTGGGTGAACATCGTTAACAAATCTTGTGTCTCTCTCTGATTTGATTCTCTTGTTCTCACATTATTTTATCTTTCGTTATTTTATTGCATTTTGCATGGTTGGCCATTTAGCATAGTTTCATGCCTACCTTCTCCCTTCACGGTGGTATCAGAGCGTAGGGGAATCGAAAGATCTTTGATTCTATGGTCTAATTTTACGGTGGATGACGACGCTTGTGTCTGTTGGATATATATATGCCCTAGAGCCCAGTATTGTATATGTATACATATGGATGCTAGGGATATGTATGTACAGGACAATTTTTCTCAGTTTTATAGTATATTATTTAACTTGTCTTTGTCAGGATATGTGTATTTATTGTTGTTATATCTACCTTACACATATTGATGAAGACTCGATACGGTTGTATACTATTATGTTTTGTCTTTATCTTAACGTGGCATACGTCATACTCGTTATTACATATTGCGGTTACATGTTGATAAAGCCCGCAGGATCGTTGCTATACTATATGCGTTGTGATGGCGATCATACTTGTGGGAGCTGGATAGTCGGTATGCACATCCTTAAATGGTCCCTAGTCGTAGGAGTATCAAGACTAGGCATCGATATCTCGGAGTAGACTAATATATACGTTTCTAGACCCCGACGAAGGGTGATGGTTTAGTCCCGCAACCATTGGTCTGTAGACCTAAGATCGTATACAGGTTCTCACTGGGGGTGAGTACACCGGACAGACTCGCCGAGAACTTCCAGATGGTACTATACCTATCGTCAGGTGGGAGTTCTCAGGTGACATTAGTACAGGTTAGTCTTTAGACCTAAGATCGGCATTTGTCTCGTGTGAGTTCCCACTGTACTTTGATCACCACCCTACCACGGCTCTGCTGAGTCGTGCAAACAGGTTTTGGTTGGGTACAGTCCCGAGCCATATAGAAGCAGTGAGCGATTGTCGGGGATTCGTCTCTCCCGGTATAGGGAGTCGATATCGCACAGTGTTCGATTGGTCAGGACCATAAGATCTTGGCCAAGACAGTTGGGATTTACTGATAGGCTGATCAGTAGTTTCCCGGATTGGTCCTGAGCCACATCAGCACAACTTATCAGGTTATTAGGGTCTGACGTTCACCACCCCCTAGACCCGGTATTCGATACTCTCAGACGAAGAAACTGGACTGTACGGATATTGTCACGGATAGGCTCAGTGGAGATCCGGATGAGTTTGCTCATCGGCCTTCCTTTCGACAGGTACCCGGGTAGCCATTACGTACAGCTAGTGCCGCTGACGTGCTTGTGATTATGGATTTATCCAGTAACTCACTGCCGGCGTACTGTTGAGTCTTTAGAGTCCCACACAGAGGGTTTCCCTGATTCAGGCGAAATGATGTAGTAGCCGAATTAGATACGAGCAGGGTTCGATCGATTGATGTACTTTGTAGTCGGACTTTCGATCGGACAGTTGGTAATACTAGCCGGCTCGGGTTTGAGCCGGATTATTAAATCAGGTATTGATTTAATAATTTACATTTATTTCGATATATATATTCTAGTATTACGTTCTTCGTGTTATTCTATCTCTTTTGGGCATTCGTGTTTTTATTCGAATGCAGCTACGTATATACAGTAGACTAAAATCCATATTTATTACAGATTCCTTCTAGAAGGTGGCTAACTCATTATGTTTTTTCCATTTATTTGATAAATGGAAATGAGGTGTAAAGTGTGAGGTATGGGGGGAATAGAGTTGACCATGCTTCAATAGTTAACAAATGAATTTATAATTCATTTGTAGTTACTATTGATGTATGGTTGTGGATTTTTTATTCTAGAAAATGATATACAAAACCATTGTGTTCATTTTTTCTCTCCATGGTTGCTTCATTATTCTTGAGCTCCATTTTTCTCCCCATCTCCTCCTTCCTCTCTAGCTTCCTCCACCTTCATCTTCTTCCTCTTTACTATCTTCTTATGTGTTGAGAATCAAGTGAAGAGGCAAGAAAGAGATAGCTTTACACTTAGATATTCAAACTACATCCTAGATCACTTGGACTAGCATCCCAAGTTTTCTAGTTGCTCCTTTTGACACTTAGTAAAGAGCTAGAGCCATGGATCAAACCCCTCGGGTGGATCATCAAGGACCAAGGAAGACCGGAGAACAAGCTCGATCCCGGAAAACCGACGGAGCAACAAAAGAAGATCAAGCAAGTTCAAGGTGGCTACTAGGAGCTAAGGATGAAGAACGAAAACCGAAGGACTTGGTTTGTTTGGTAAGAATCCTTCATCATAGTAGATAGCTCTCCTAGTATAGCTAGTTTGTTTTATGGAAAGATCCGGGCCTTTAAGTTATCTTAGCGCCTTTTTGAAACTCTAGAAAAAAATTTGTTCCGCAAACCTCCTCGTTAGAAGTCTCGGGCGTCGAGGTAACCCAACATGTTATCAGAGCCACCCCATAAAACCTATACTAGCTAGTTCAAACGTGTTTAAAATAACGATCGACCGGATTTTTCAAAAACCGCATTTCTATTCATAGGTTTTCTGTCAATTTTTAAAAGTGCTCGAAAAATCAATTTTATGGTCTCAGAAAATCATACAGGCTTTTTTAAGACGACAGAAGAAAATTGATCACGTGATCCCTCCAAACCACCGCGGAACCGCCGCTCAAACCCCCTATTGGCGGCGGTTCCACGGCCATTTTGGGGTCCACGTGAACAAAATTTCTTCTGGGCGTCTTATTTTTGGAATTGTGGTTTCTGGAATAATTATTTTTGGGCCAAGATTTGTTACAGTGTTGGTTTAATACTTGGGGCCCACATGGAAAGTTTAGTCGATCGTAATTTTAAAATACGTATTTTGTTATCAGTACTTAGTTTAGATTCTGCGACCGTGAATGTCATTTGATCGGTAAATCCGTCTATCTGCTATATGTTCTTTTAGATGGATTTGCGAACGTGACATTCGCGTTGATGTTTCTGTGATTGTGCTGATATTGTGGTTGGATTGTCATGGTGGATAGCATGTGGTGCATTGTTAGCAATACAGTTTATATTCATTTGTATATTTGTTATTGCGGGGCGAGCGTCCGACATGTGGGCTGCCGTCTTTACCGGATTGTATATTATTTTGGGGCACGACCGGGTTGAGGCCGATGTCACTATTTGTATATATTATTTTCCTTTTTTGTATTAGGATTACCCCGCGGTGGAGTGCACGAATAGCCGGATTCTAGAAGGCAACAAGCCCGCATCTCATGGCGTTGAGACAGAAGAGGCTTCATTCTAGAATTGGCGGGCTATTCGCTGCACTCGTAGGGGGTATAGGTTTTCATTGCACAGGCTATCCACACGACCAGGAACGTCGGGTTTTATTTGCGGCTCAAATGAAACCCGGGGCTCCAAGATTATCCACCGTTCTGTATTGTTGGCTGAGATTCTGTGATGTTGATTATTATCATGCTTGGGACGAATGTTGTATATACTTATATATATGTATATATATATATATGTATGTATATATATATATACATACACTAATAGATGTTGTATATGTTTTACACCCACGCTAGTCCAGCCCCCGCTCTATCGTTAATTAAGTAACCTAACGGGTGATGACGGGGCCCCGTGGCGAATGTGTTAGTGTATATGCCCTAGAGGCCATTACTGTATCATACTAGTTTGTATATTACTTAATGGAAGCTTGGGATATTCACCTTGTATATACAATCTTGCTCAAAATAGTAGTATGCTACTTGGTTTGTTTCTACTTCAATGTGTACATGTGTTTATTTTAGTATATCGCCTATACACATTAGTGGAGCCCTTAGGATCTTTGCTTGATTACCAGCGTTGTGATGGCAGTCACACTAGTGGGGGCTGGGTAATCTATAAGCACATCCTTATGCAGGTCCCTAGTCGCAGGACTATCGAGACAGGGCATCGATACTCCGGAGTAGACTAGCGTATGCGCTTCTCATCCCAGAGTGGGAGGTGGTCTGTCCCACAGCCATCAGTACGTCGTACTGGAGATAGTATGCGGGTGCTCGTTGGGTTACGAATACACTGGACAGGACTCATCGGGAACTGACTGGTTGGTATTATACCTATCGTCAGTCATCAGTTCCCAGGTGACATGAGTACAGCTTAGTCTGCTGACTTGACACTGTCAATTCGCCTCGAGTGTGTTCCCACTGTACTTTGATTACTATCCTACCACGGCTCAAAGGAGTCGTGCAAACAGGTAGTAGTTGGGTGCAGTCCCGAAGCACTTGGAGGCAGTGACGGTTAGACAGGATTCGTCTCTCCCGGTATTGGGGGTTGACATCGCGCTGTGTCTAGGAGAGCCATTACACGAGTAGTCCCTGGCCAGGGCAAGCGAGATATACTGGTAGGCTTCCAGTGCTATCTCAGGGTGTTTTGGGCTTCACTCCGACACGACTTGTACCGCTATTAGGGGACTGACGTTTACCGCCCCCTAGGCCCGCCATGCGATGTATCAGACGAACAGACTGGACTGTACGGAGACTGTCACATTCAGGCTCAGTAGGAGTTCAGATGGGTTTCACCTCGTCAGTCTTCTTGTCGGCATCTACCTGGGGACCGTTACGCACAACTAGTGCCGCTTGCGGTCTGTGGTTAAACCCACTGCCAGCGTAGTGTCGAGTCTTTAGAGTCCCACACAGAAAGCTATTCGCCTTTAGGCAAAAGAGTAGAGGTCGCATGGTTTTGCGACAGGTCGCATGGTTTTGCGACAGGGTCCGGTCACATCCGTGCACTTGTACACGTACAGTGTCCGGACAGTTAACACTAGCGGGCTTTGGTTTAAGCAAGATCCTAGTATACGTTTTGGGATTGGTTTTATCCAGTATGTATTCGTGTTCCTCGGAACGCGGATGCAGGTGTGTATGCACAGTTGACGGAGAGACAGAGGCAGAGGATTCTCATTAGGGTTGTTGACCGTTGACTGTTGACTATTGACTTTTTGCTCAACCCTAATGAGAATATGATATGTAATTAACAATAATATTAATTAAGTATTATAGTGACATGGTTGTTGAGGGGTTGACTTTGTTGACTTGTTGACTTTGTTGACCGGTTGACTAGGTTGGACTAGTTGACCATCATGATGACAATGGCTATCATTTCATGGCAAAGACTTTTGCTTGCTTGTTCTCTTGTGCAAAATGAGTGCATGAAATGATATGGCTATTGTAGCTTAAACCATCACTAATACTTGATTGCTATTATGGGTTATGATGGTTTTGGATTATGAGAGCCAAGAGAGAAAAGTCTTACTCATTCTTTCATTTCCTTTCTCTCTCTTGTGTTCTTGAGCTCTCATCTTCTTCTTCTTGCTCTCCCTCTCTTTAGTCTATGGTTCACTTGTCTCATGTGTTGAGAACCAAGAACCACAGAGAAAATCCCAACACACTCTCCTCTACTCACTCTAGTTCACAAGGTTTGGCAAACCGAGTGAACTAGTTTCTTCAAAGCTCGAAGAAGAAGCCAAAGGTAGAAGATTTCAGGTGGATCGATCTTCGGCGCAAGGAGACGACGGGGTGAAGCCGATCCGGACAACCATCGAGGCTTGAAGACGAAGGAGTTCAAGAAAGAAAGGTATAACCCCCTAACCGAGTAGTTAACAACTCCTAGTTAGGTTGTTAGTTAGATGTTTAACAAAGATCCGGTTTTGAGTCCATGTTACCGCCTCTAGAAAATTATTTTTCACCAAATTCCGCATGCCCGAAAGTACCGGGAGAGGTAGCATGGACTTACAGTGGTATCAGAGCCTAGTTAAACTCTATCTAACATGTTAGCAAAGTAACTAGAAGATCGATCAAAGAAAAAGTCACGAAACGAACCCGATATGTCAAGTTTCTGCCGATTTTTTTTCTGTTCAAAAATTGATAAATTTCATCTTAAAAATTGGCTCAGGCTTTTTATTGAATAACCACAAAATCTGGTCCCACGAACCGATCAAAGAGCCGCGGAAACGCGGCAGGAGCACGCTCCCGCCGCGGTTCCGCGGCCGAGTTGACTCGGCCGAGGTCCAAACTTTGTGCAGTGTATTTCTGGGGTTGTTTTGGGATTTTTGAAATATGTCTTTTCAGCCCAGATTTTCCAGAACGAAAATTTTGTGTTTGGGGCCTAAAAATCCGTATTTTTTGATCGAACTTCTAAAGACTTAAGCTGACGGGTTTTTATCTATGATGTGATATTTGTATTGAACGTCTGCTAATCGCTATATGTCGATTAGTGGGGGTTATACAAATCTGTGATCTGTAATGTCATTGGAATGTGTATATGAATTCATTGGATTGTCGCGGGTGAATAGCCGGGGGTTGTGAGATGAGAGTTTTCTTTTCTTTCAATTCATGTAAATTTTTTAATTGATGTAATAATTATTTATATGGCCGCACAACCGGGTCGGGGTTGTAGCCGTCATTGTATAATTTCTTTTTACTGTTTTTGCTCCTAGGATAGACCCATGGAGGGGATGCACAAACTACCGGGTATCCCGAAGTGCCGAGTGGCCTACTCACGGAGTTGAGGGAGGTTGCTTCGCTTCGGGTACTTGGCGGGTAGTTTGCCGCACCCGTAGGGATCTTGGGTAGGGTATTGGCTATTCACCGCGACCGTGTAATCTTCTTTTCGTTACAGGCTCGTACGAATTGCGGATTCCTGGTATATCCAATGTGTTCATCTGTGATCTGAAATGGCTATCATTGCAATATATCTATATATGATATTATTTAGGCTTTGCTTATGTTTTACAGCCGCGCTAGCCCAGCCCCCGCTCTGTCGTTAGTTAAGTAACCTAACGGGTAATGACGGGGCGCCGTGGCGAATGCGAATGGCATAAGCGTACGTCATATTTTGGTTGTTTTCTGCAATGGTAGGATTAAATGATGGGACGCATTAAAAGAACTAATGCAAGAATATCACGCATTAAAAGAACTAATACAAGAAAAATAAACCAAGTAAAAGTCGTTGGAACACTTTCGAAAAACCATTCGGTTCTTTTCAAAACCAACTTTTAAATGCGGAGCTTGAGCCACTCCTTTTAAAAGCTATCTCGTTCCATCGATTATATCAAGTTCACTACGTTCACGGTTTCGCCAAAACCATTCGTAGCCCTCCGTCATTCCACATGAATGGTTAAAAAGTATTCAAGCTATATATGTTGGCCAAAGTCAAGGCATAGTGATTGGTAGCTATTGGGTATTCATGTGCAGCATAGGTAGATGCGTTGGTTTGGGACAGTCGTACTGCCATTTTGGCCAAAGTCAAGGGTAGGTACGGGTGGGTCCAAATTAACCAGGAGAATGACGGGTAGAACTTGACATGTGACTTATGATATTTTGGCCAAAGTCAAGGTCATAAGAGCATGGGGCAAAAATCCACATCGGGAGTTTCAAAAGAACTGAAATTTGCTAGTGTTGCATACCATTTGGAGTGTGATGATTCTGGTAGGATTCCTTCAGTTTCGTCACACGATGATATTTGGATCCCGATCCTACTGTGAGTATATGCTACTCCTCGGGAAATTTCTCACTTAACGATCAATGCTATAAACCAAGTAGGAGTCTAGAAAGGTGTTAGCAGGGCTACGCCTACAGGGAAAAGAGGTTATTTAATTAAGGAACTTCGCGAAAGCGTTGGAAAACCTCCCTCGAAGTACCGACACTGGCCTGGCTGAACGGTTAAGCAAGAATTGTACGGTGAGATTGATCCTGACTAATTCTTCCTTTTTGGTTTGAGGAGGGATTCGAGAAACAGTGGGAGCCATCCTGTTTAGACAAATTAAAAACCATTCTAAACTTGCAAGAGCATCATGCTGAGTGTTTCTTCTCTCTCTCCTAATTGCAGCGACCAATCGACATGACTGGACTTAAGTTACTTCTAGATAAAAACATACTGACAGGGCCAAACTACAAAGATTGGCTCAGGAATGTCAAGATGGCAATCACTTACGACAAGCTGGGGTATCTTCTTACCACCAAAGCTCCCCCTGTCCCAGGTCCCAAAACCAGCGTCGCGGATAAGGAAATCCGTAAGACCTGGGAAATCGATTGCGCGAAGGCCAAGTGCCTCGTGCTTGCCTCTATGGACAACGAACATCAGAGGAGGCATGAGAATATTGACCTCGAATCCATATTTCTCCATACAAAATAACTGTATGGAGAGCAGTCTCGTATCGCAAGATACGAAGTGTCGAAGAAATTATTTTCGGCAAGGTTGGCCGTCGGATCATCGGTAGCGGAACACGTGCTTAAGATGATTGGCTACATAGAAGAGCTCGCGGACCTTGGGACCACGTTGGAGAATGAGCTCTATACGGACTTGATTCTCCAGTCCCTTCCTTCCACTTACGCCCAGTTTATCCTGAACTTCAACTTACAAGAAAAGGAAGTTGAACTTTCAGAACTCCTCAACATGCTGAGGAGCGCAGAGGGCACCCTACAGAAAGGTAGGAAAACATCCACTTTGTTTGTAGGAGGATCTTCCTCTTCTAGGTCCAAGGCGAAAGCCAAGGGAAAGAAGAAGAAATCCCCCGCCAAACCAAGGGGCGGTGTTAGTAAAGTGGATACGAAGGGAAAGGCAAAAGCAACAAAGAAAGTGGGGAAGCTTGTGGATAAAGAAGAATGCTTCTATTGTCATAAGAAGGGGACACTGGAAGAATGATTGCAGGGCTTGGAAAGCCAGAACACAAGAACTGAAGCAAGTTGCGGCTTCAGCTTCAGGTGTGTATGTTATTGAAAACTGTCTATCAATAAACTCTACTTCCTGGATATTGGATACCGGATCAGGATCTCATATCTGTAATTCTTTGCAGGCGTTGAGAAACCGTAGGGTTTTGAAGGCAGGTGACATGACCCTCAAAGTTGCAAACGGAGCTAGCATGGATGCTAAGGCCGTGGGGGACTATCACCTGGGGATGTCAGATGGACATATTTTGGTTTTGCGTAATTGCTTTTTTATACCCAACGCAACTTGTAATATCATTTCTGTATCTTTGGTTTCTAAAGAAGGTTATGAATTTGAGTTTGTAAGCAATGTTGTAAACATTCACCTTAATCAAGTTATGATTGGGTCAGGTACATTGAGCAATGGTACACACGTATTAAACCAACCACGGATTTTCAATGTCCAGAATACACACAAAAGAAAGTCTCCAGAAATCAATCAGACTTTCTTGTGGTATTGTAGACTGGGTCACATCAATAAGAGAAGGTTGACGAAGTTACATACAGAAGGATATTTGGATTCGTTCGAATATCAATCGTATGCCACTTGTCAATCCTGTCTCAAAAGAAAGATGACAAAGACTCCGTTCACTGGACACGGAGTAAGAGCGAGCGAGCTTTTGGGACTCGTACACAGCGACGTGTGCGGTCCAATGTCTATACATGCGCGAAGCGGTTATTCTTACTTCATTACTTTTACGGATGACTTTTCAAGGTACGGTTATGTCTTCTTAATGAAACATAAGTCCGAAGCCTTTAGGAAATTCCAGGAATATAAGAATGAAGTAGAAAAACAAACCGGCAAAAGTATCAAGATTCTAAGATCGGATCGAGGTGGTGAATACTTGAGTGCCGAGTTCCTGGACTATTTAAAAGAGAACGGAATTCTCTCTCAGCTTACTCCTCCATACACTCCGCAACATAACGGTGTATCAGAGAGACGGAACCGAACCCTATTGGATATGGTACGGTCCATGATGAGTAACGCTGAGTTACCGCGATCATTCTGGAGGTATGCGCTAGAATCAGCTGCATACCTTTTGAACCGAGTTCCCACTAAGACTGTGCCTACTACACCATATAAGATGTGGTGTGGGAAGAGACCCTATCTTAATCACATTAAGACATGGGGAAGTCCAGCTTTTGTCAAAAAGCAGCATGCGGACAAGCTCGAGTACAGTGCAAGTTCGTGGGATATCCAAAGAACTCCAAAGGATATTTCTTCTATTGCGAAGAGGAACAAAAGGTTTTTGTTTCTCGTCATGCCCACTTTCTAGAACACCAGTTCTTAGAAAAGGAAATTAGTGGGAGCGCAGTAGAACTGGAGGAAATTCCAGAACCACGAGCTATTACTGAAAGCTTAGTGGAACCAGAGAGTTCAAAAGAACAGGACATTCCTACGCCGCTCCGCAGGAGTAGTAGGCAGTCTCATCCGTCCGAGAGATACTGCGGTTTTCTCATAGACGGGGATAGAGAGGATTGCATCATAGATTATGATGAGCCTACTAGCTTCCAGCAGGCCGTTCAGAGCGTTGACTCGGTAAAATGGCTGGATGCAATGCGGACTGAAATGGAGTCCATGTACACCAACAAAGTATGGACGTTGGAAATTGCTCCAGACGGGGTAAAACCCGTAGGATGCAAGTGGATCTTCAAAAGGAAGATTGGTGTAGATAGACAGGTTGAGACCTATAAAGCTAGACTGGTTGCAAAGGGTTTTCGTCAAAGACCTGGTTTGGACTATGACGAGACATTTTTTCCAGTAGCTATGCTGAAATCCATTCGGATCCTACTTGCCATTGCTGCCTTCCACGATTATGAGATTTGGCAGATGGACGTAAAGACCGCTTTTCTAAATGGAAATTTAGAGGAGTGTGTCTATATGGACCAGCCAGAGGGTTTCATTCAGAGTGGGAGCATCGGAAAGGTGTGTAAGTTGCTTAAGTCCATCTATGGACTAAAGCAGGCATCGCGGAGTTGGAACATCTGTTTTGATGAGACGGTCAAGGAATTTGGCTATATCAAAAATCCAGATGAACCATGCATCTATAGTAGATTTTTAGCGAGAACTGTAGTATTCCTCGTTTTATACGTGGATGACATTCTCTTAATAGGAAATGACATTCCTATGCTACAATCTGTCAAGGGGTTCTTGTCACACAGGTTCTCCATGAAAGACCTGGGTGATGCCTCATACATCCTGGGGATCCGGATCCATCGTGATAGATCCAAGAGGATATTAGGACTTTCACAATCCAGGTACATCGACACCATACTGAAAAGATTCAGTATGGAAGATTCCAAGCGCGGTAACCTACCGGCTTGTCACGGGATCACCCTCTCTAAAGAGATGTCTTCCAAGACTGATTTGGAGAGGGATCGCATGTCTATTATACCCTACGCTTCTGCGGTAGGCTCTATAATGTATGCGATGTTGTGTACCATACCGGATGTAGCTTATGCACTGAGTGTGGTAAGCCGGTATCAGTCAAACCCTGGGGAGAAACACTGGATAGCGGTAAAGAACATTCTCAAGTACCTGAGAAGGACTAAGGAGATGTTCTTGGTGTATGGAGGAAAAGACCTCCAGATCGAGGCCTTTGCTGACTCCAGCTTCCAGAGTGACAAGGATGATTCCAAGTCCATGTTGGGTTTTGTCTTTACCCTCAATGGAGGGGCGGTGTGTTGGAAGAGTTCCAAACAGGAAACCGTTGCAGACTCGACGATGGAAGCGGAATACATCGCTGCATATGATGCCGCAAAAGAAGCTGTCTGGATGAGGAAGTTCTTGAAAGAACTTCAGGTGGTTCCGTCCATTGTTGATCCAATACCTCTGTATTGCGACAACAACGGGGCTATAGCTTTAGCGAAGGAACCCAGGTCCCATCAGAGATCCAGACACATCTTGAGGCGGTATCACCTGATCAGGGAGATCGTGGATCGCCAGAAGATCGAGGTTCGGAGGGTTGCTTCAGAAGATAATACTGCAGATCCATTCACCAAGGCCTTGCCCCAGACTCAGTTCGAGCGGCTGATCGAGATGATAGGTCTTCGATACGCCAGTACATGGCCTTAGTGCAAGTGGGAGATTGTTAGTGTATATGCCCTAGAGGCCATTACTGTATCATACTAGTTTGTATATTACTTAATGGAAGCTTAGGATATTCACCTTGTACATACAATCTTGCTCAAAATAGTAGTATGCTACTTGGTTTGTTTCTACTTTAATGTGTATATGTGTTTATTTTAGTATATCGCCTATATACATTAGTGGAGCCCTCAGGATCTTTGCTTGATTACCAGCGTTGTGATGGCAGTCACATTAGTGGGGGCTGGGTAATCTATAAGCACATCCTTATGCAGGTCCCTAGTCGCAGGACTATCGAGACAGGGCATCGATACTCCGGAGTAGACTAGCGTATGTGCTTCTTATCCCAGAGTGGGAGGTGGTCTGTCCCACAGCCATCAGTACGTCGTACTGGAGATAGTATGCGGGTGCTCGTTGGGTTACGAGTACACCGGACAGGACTCATCGGGAACTGACTGGTTGGTATTATACCTATCGTCAGTCATCAGTTCCCAGGTGACATGAGTACAGCTTAGTCCGCTGACTTGACACTGTCACTTCGCCTCGAGTGTGTTCCCACTGTACTTTGATTACTACCCTACCATGGCTCAAAGGAGTCGTGCAAACAGGTAGTAGTTGGGTGCAGTCCCGAAGCACTTGGAGGCAGTGACGGTTAGACAGGATTCGTCCTTCCCGGTATTGGGGGTTGACATCGCGCTGTGTCTAGGAGAGCCATTACACGAGTAGTCCCTGGCCAGGGCAAGCGAGATATACTGGTAGGCTTCCAGTGCTATCTCAGGGTGTTTTGGGCTTCACTCCGACACGACTTGTACCGCTATTAGGGGACTGACGTTTACCGCCCCCTAGGCCCGCCATGCGATGTATCAGACGAACAGACCGGACTGTACGGAGACTGTCATATTCAGGCTCAGTAGGAGTTCAGTTGGGTTTCACCTCGTCAGTCTTCTTGTCGGCATCTACCTGGGGACCGTTACGCACAGCTAGTGCCGCTTGCGGTCTGTAGTTAAACCCACTGCCAGCATAGTGTCGAGTCTTTAGAGTCCCACACAGAAAGCTATTCGCCTTTAGGCAAAAGAGTAGAGGTCGCATGGTTTTGCGACAGGTCGCATAGTTTTGCGACAGGGTCCGGTCACATCCGTGCACTTGTGCACGTACAGTGTCCGGACAGTTAACACTAGCGGGCTTTGGTTTAAGCCAGATCCTAGTGTACGTTTTGGGATTGGTTTTATCCGGTATGTATTCGTGTTCCTCGGAACGCGGATGCGGGTGTGTATGCACAGTTGACGGAGAGACAGAGGCAGAGGATTCTCATTAGGGTTGTTGACCGTTGACTGTTGACTATTGACTTTTTGCTCAACCCTAATGAGAATATGATATGTAATTAACAATAATATTAATTAAGTATTATAGTGACATGGTTGTTGAGGGGTTGACTTTGTTGACTTGTTGACTTTGTTGACCGGTTGACTAGGTTGGACTAGTTGACCATCATGATGACAATGGCTATCATTTCATGGCAAAGACTTTTGCTTGCTTGTTCTCTTGTGCAAAATGAGTGCATGAAATGATATGGCTATTGTAGCTTAAACCATCACTAATACTTGATTGCTATTATGGGTTATGATGGTTTTGGATTATGAGAGCCAAGAGAGAAAAGTCTTGCTCATTCTTTCATTTCCTTTCTCTCTCTTGTGTTCTTGAGCTCTCATCTTCGTCCTCTTGCTCTCCCTCTCTTTAGTCTATGGTTCACTTGTCTCATGTGTTGAGAACCAAGAACCACAGAGAAAATCCCAACACACTCTCCTCTACTCACTCTAGTTCACAAGGTTTGGCAAACCGAGTGAACTAGTTTCTTCAAAGCTCGAAGAAGAAGCCAAAGGTAGAAGCTTTCAGGTGGATCGATCTTCGGCGCAAGAAGACGACGGGGTGAAGCCGATCCGGACAACCATCGAGGCTTGAAGACGAAGGAGTTCAAGAAAGAAAGGTATAACCCCCTAACCGAGTAGTTAACAACTCCTAGTTAGGTTGTTAGTTAGATGTTTAACAAAGATCCGGTTTGAGTCCATGTTACCGCCTCTAGAAAATTGTTTTTCACCAATTTCCGCATGCCCGAAAGTACCGGGAGAGGTAGCATGGACTTACAGAATGCGGATGGCATATACGTACATTTTATTTTCATTCTTTTCTGGTGTGATAGGTTAATTTGATGGGACCGCATTAATTTGAATTAATGCAAGAAAATAAACCTAAAAGATGTTGTTGGAACAGATTTCGAAAAACTGACATTACAGAAGTTCTTTTTTCTTTGCACAGTGGTATTCATTTTAGAATATCCTGCACCTCATTCGACGAGGCAAGGGCCGAGATCTCTTCATCGGGAGTGACCCCTTGAGTAAAAGTTTGCGTCAACGTAATAACTTCATTATAGTCGACTAATGTTTGCTTTGCATTATGGTATTTATTTTGGAATATCCTGCACCTCATTCGACGAGGAAAGAGCCGAGATCCCTTCACAGGGAGTGACCTCTTTAGCAAAAGTTTTTTGCCACTATATCTTTCCAAAACTACTCAGTTCCTCCAATGATATCAAGTTCATTACGTTAATGAGTTTTTTCGCCAAAAACTCTGCCGTAGCCCTTTGTCATTTCCTACGAGTATTACTCAGTATTCGTGCTGCGTTTGTTGACCTTGTCAAAGCATAATGAACGGTAGCTGAGTGGTGTTTGTTTGTAGCACATGATGCGATTAACTAGGACAGTCACATAGCCTTGTTGACCTTATCAAGGGCTTATGCGGGTGGGTCTAGGGTAATCAAGATAATGACAGGCTGAACTTGACTGGCAATTTATGATTTGTTGACCTTGTCAAGATCATAGGTTGTTAGGGGAAAAAACCACATCGAGAGTTTCAAATATACAAGAAACTTGCAAATTTAGCATACCTTATGGAGTATAATGGCTAGAGTGGATTCCATCTAGTACATCACACAATAATAGTTGGGTCTCGATCCCACTGATAAGTAGGATTACTCTCGGGAGATTATTTCACATAACAATCAATACTATAAACCAAGTAGGTGTCTAGAACAGTGTTAGCGAGGCAACGCCTCCAGGGAAAAGAGGTTATGTAATTAAGGAACTTCACGAAAGCGTTGGAAAACCTCCCTCGAAGTACCGACACTAGCCTGGCTGAAAGGTTAAGCAAGTATTGTGACGTGCAATTAATCCTGACTAGTTCTCCTTTTAAGGTTTGAAGGAGAATTTGAGGAAACAGTAGGAGCCATCCTGATTAAATAAACTAATAACCAATCTAATCTTGCAAGAGCGCATGCTGAGTGTTCCTTCTCTCTCTCCAGGCAGCAATCAATTCACGCCCTAATCAAGATAGAAAAATGTATCGCTTGTCCGATCCGAATTCTTATTTGGGGCTCAGGAATGTTGGTTCAGCTCTAAACTATGACAGCAGTCATAAATATGAGCAAGGGAAAGAGGAAAGCATAAATTCCTTGATGACCTCATCGAAGAAGAAGCATATTATTGCATCTACTTCAGGTGTTCTTGTAATTGAGAACTGCTTTTCGGTCAGTCCTACCTCCTGGATACTAGATACCGGATCAGGATCTCATATCTGTAATTTATTGCAGGGACTGAGAAAAAGTAGGATAGTAGGACCTGGTGATATGTCCCTCAGGGTAGGGAATGGAGCACAAGTTAATACTGCAGCCGTCGGTGAATATCACCTAGTGTTACCAAATGGCAACACTATGATTTTGAACAATTGCTACTCTGTACCTTCCATGGTTTGCAACAACATATCGGTTTCTTTACTTGATAAAGATGGATATAACTTTGTTCTTGATAGAAATATCATGAACATTTACCTTAATAAGGTAAAGGTTGCAGAAGGTACATTGTGTAATGGTATCTATGTTCTAAATCAAAATACAATTCTCAATGTACAAAACATACGCAAGAGGAAGAGTTCAGATGTGAACGAAACATACTTGTGGCACTGTAGACTTGGTCATATTGGAGAGAAAAGACTGAGTAAGTTGCATAAAGATGGACTTTTAGATACGTTTGAATTTTCATCTTATGAAACTTGTCAGTCTTGTCTCAAAAGAAAGATGACCAAATCTCCGTTCACCGGACATGGAGAAAGAGCAGCAGAGCTCTTGGGACTCATACACAGTGATGTATGTGGTCCGATGTCTATACATGCAATGGGCGGGTTCTCGTACTTCATCACATTCACTGACGATCTCTCTAGGTTCGGATATGTGTATCTAATGAAACACAAATCTGAAGCTTTTAAGAAATTCAAAGAATTTAGAAATGAAGTAGAGAACCAGACTGGCAAAAATATTAAGATCCTCCGATCTGATAGAGGAGGGGAGTACTTAAGCACAGAATTCCTAGAATACCTAAAAGAGAATGGAATTCTCTCTCAGCTTACTCCTCCGTATACACCACAGCACAACGGTGTATCGGAGAAGAGGAATCGTACCCTATTAGATATGGTTCGCTCCATGATGAGTAATGCTGAGTTGCCTCTTTCATTCTGGGGTCATGCGCTTCAAACAGCGGCACATCTGTTGAATCATATTCCATCCAAGTCCATGCCTAAAACACCATTTGAGATGTGGAATGGTAAGAAACCATATCATAAGAAATTTAAGATATAGGGTTGTCCGGTTTACGTTAAAAAGTATAATCTGGACAAACTGGAGGCACGGACAGTTCTATGTAAATTTGTGGAATATCCAAAGATAGTTATGGATATCTGTTGTACCACACCGAGGAACAGAAGGTGTTTGTATCTTGCCACGCTACCTTTTTGGAAAGGGAGTTTCTTGCAAAAGAAGCTAGTGGGAGTACGGTAGAACTGGCAGAAACTTCTGAACCACAAAATGTAACTGAAGATTTGGTGGAACCACTAGATTCGGTGATCCCAGACGAACCTCAGCCACTCCGCAGATCTGGTAGGATTTCTCATCCGCCCGAGAGATACTACGGTTTTCTTATAGATGGGGATCTTGAGGATTGCATCTTGGAAGAAGATGACCTTATCAGTTTCAGGAAGGCCATTATCAGTAGGGACTCTGATAAGTGGTTGGATGCTATGCGCTCTGAAATGGAGTTCATGTACACCAATAAAGTGTGGACCTTGGATACTGCTCCACCTGGGGTAAAATCCGTTGGATGCAAATGGATTTACAAAAGGAAACTTGGTGTAGATGCGTAGGTGGAAACCTATAAGGCTAGACTCGTTGCAAAAGGTTTTCGTCAAAGACCAGGTGTGGACTATGACGAAACCTTTTCTCCAGTAGCTATGCTCAAATCCATTCGGATCCTACTTGCCATTGCTGCCTTACATGACTATGAGATTTGGCAGATGGACGTAAAAACGGCTTTTCTAAACGGAAGTTTAGAAGAGTGTGTTTATATAGATCGGCCGGAAGGTTTCGTAAACAGTGGAACCGACGGGAAGGTGTGCAAGTTGCTTAAATCCATTTATGGATTAAAGCAGGCATCGCGGAGCTGGAACGTCTATTTTGATCAAACAGTCAAGGATTTTCACTTCATCAAAAATGAGGATGAGCCTTGTATTTATAAGAAGATTGTAGGACGTACTGTCGTGTTCCTAGTCTTGTACGTGGACGATATTCTTTTGATAGGAAATGACATTCCTATGCTACAATCGGTCAAGCTATTCTTATCACAAAGGTTTTCCATGAAAGACCTAGGTGATGCCTCGTACATTCTGGAGATCAAAATCTACAGAGATAGATCCAAGAGATTACTGGGACTTTCACAATCCAGGTACATAGAGACCGTACTAAAAAGATTTAGTATGGAAGATTCCAAGTGCGGTAATATACCCGCATTGCACGGAATCACCCACTCCAAGGAGATGTCTCCCAAGGCTGACGAGGAGAGGGTTCGCATGAGCACTATACCCTACGCTTCGGCGGTAGGATCTATAATGTATGCGATGCTATGTACAAGACCGGATGTAGCTTACGCACTAAGCGTGGTGAGCCGGTATCAGTCGAACCCAAGTGAGGACCACTGGACAACAGTAAAGAACATTCTCAAGTACCTCAGAAGGACTAAGGAGATGTTCCTGATTTACGGTAATGGAGACCTCAGGGTCGAGTCCTTTACCGACTCAAGCTTCCTGAGTGATAAGGATGACAGCAATTCTGTCTCGGGTTTTGTGTTTACCCTAAATAGAGGGGCGGTGTGTTGGAGGAGTTCCAAATAGGACACCGTCACAGACTTGACGATGGAGGCTGAATACATTGCTGCAAGCGATGCCGCAAAAGAAGCGGTCTGGATGAAGAAGTTCATAGCTGAACTTCAGGTAGTTCCGTCCATTGTTGACCCAATACCTGTGTATTGCGATAACAATGGGGATATAGCTTTAGAGAAGGAACCACGGTCCCATCAGAAATCCTGGAACATCTTAAGACGGTATCACCTGATCAGGGAGATCGTAGATCGCCAGGAGATCGAGGTCCGGAGAGTGGATACAAAAGACAACACTGCGGATCCATTTATAAAGCCCCTCCCTCAAGCACAGTTCGAGATACTTTTTGAGATGTTGGGTATGCGGTACGCCATCAGCTGACCTTAGTACAGATGTTGGGTGATCGGTACGCCAATTACTGGCCTTAAATGCAAGTGGGAGATTGTTGGATATATATATGCCCTAGGGGCCAGTATTGTAGATGTATACATATGGATGCTAGGGATATGTATATACAGGACAATCTTGCTTAGTTTTATAGTATATTATTTGACTTGTTTTTGTCAGGATATGTGTATTTATTGTTGTTATATCTTGCTTGCACATATTGATGAAGACTCGATACGGTAGTATACTATTATGGTTTGTCTTTATCTTAATGTGGTATATGTCATACTCGTTATTACATATTGCGGTTACATGTTGATAAAGCCCGTAAGATCGTTGCTAGACTACCTGCATTGTGATGGCGATCATACTTGTGGGAGCTGGGTAGTCGGTACGCACATCCTTAAATGGTCCCTAGTCGTGGGAGTATCGAGACTGGGCATCGATATCCCAGAGTAAAATAGTGTATACGTTTCTAAACCCCGACGAGGGGCAATGGTTTGGTCCCGCAACCATTAGTCTTTAGACCTAAGATCGTATACAGGTGCTTACTGGGGGTGAGTACACCGGATGGACTCGCCGAGAACTTCCAGATGGTACTATACCTATCGTCAGGTGGGAGTTCTCAAGTGACATTAGTATATGTTAGTCTTTATACCTGAGATCGGCATTTGTCTCGTGTGAGTTCCCACTGTGCTTGGGTATCCTACCATGGCTCTGCTGAGTCGTGCAAACAAGTTTTGGTTGGGTACAGTTCCGAGCCACATGGAGGCAGTGAGCGGTTGTCGGGGATTCGTCTCTCCCGGTATTGGGAGTCGATATCGCACAGTGTTCGATTGGTCAGGACCATAAGACCTTGGCCAAGGCAGTTGGGATTTACTGATAGGCTGATCAGTAGTTTCCCGGATTGGTCCTGAGCCACATGAGCACGACTTATCAGGTTATAAGGGTTTGACGTTCACCACCCCTAGACCTGATATCCGATACTCTCAGACGAAGAGACCGGACTGTACAGATATTATCATGGATAGGCTCAGTGGAGATCCGGATGAGTTTGCTCATCGGCCTTCCTTTCGACAGGTACCCGGGTGGCCATTACGTATAGCTAGTGCCGCTGACGTGCTTGTGATTATGGATTTATCTAGTAACTCACTGCCGGCGTACTGTCGAGTCTTTAGAGTCCCACACAGAGGGTTTCCCTGATTCAAGCGAAATGATGTAGTAGCCGTATTGGATACGAGCAAGGTTCGATCGATTGATGTACTTTGTACTCGGACTTTCGATCGGACAGTTGGTAATACTAGCCGGCTCAGGTTTGAGCCGGATTATTAAATCAGGTATTGATTTAATAATTTACATATATGTATTTCGATATATATATATTCTAGTATTACGTTCTTCGTGTTATTCTATCTCTTTTGGGTATTCGTGTTTTTATCCGAATGCAGGTATGTATATACAGTAGACTGAAATCCATATTTATTACAGATTCCTTCTAGAAGGTGGACACCTCATTATGTTTTTTTCCATTTATTTGATAAATAGAAATGAGGTGTAAAGTGTGAGGTATGGGAGGAATGGAGTTGACCATGCTTCAATAGCTAACAAATGAATTTATAATTCATTTGTAGTTACTATTGATGTATGGTTGTGCATTTTTTATCCTAGAAAATGATATACAAAACCATTGTGTTCATTTTTTCTCTCCATGGTTGCTTCATTATTCTTGAGCTCCATTTTTCTCTCCATCTCCCCCTTCCTCTCTAGCTTCCTCCACCTTCATCTTTTTCCTCTTTACTAACTTCTCATGTGTTGAGAATCAAGTGAAGAGGCAAGAAAGAGATAGCTTTACACTTAGATATTCAAACTACATCTTAGATCACTTGGACTAGCATCCCAAGTTTTCTAGTTATTCCTTTTGACACTTAGCAAAGAGCTAGAGCCATGGATCAAACCCCTCGGGTGGATCATCAAGGACCAAGGAAGACCGGAGAACAAGCTCGATCCCGGAGAACCGACGGAGCAACAAAAGAAGATCAAGCAAGTTCAAGGTGTCTACTAGGAGCTAAGGATGAAGAACGAAGACCGAAGGACTTGGTTCGTTTGGTAAGAATCCTTCATCATAGTAGATAGCTCTCCTAGTATAGCTAGTTTGTTTTATGGAAAGATCCGGGTCTTTAGGTTATCTTAGTGCCTTTTTGAAACTCTAGAAAAAATTTTGTTTCGCAAACCGCCTCGTTAGAAGGCTCGGGTGTCAAGGTAACCCAACAGTGTCCGCTTCCGATCTTCTTAGATTGTAATTTTAAAGGTGTTGATTCAAAGATCCGAGGGAGAAGATTAAATTTGCTACAGCGGTAAACAAAAGATGGTTGTGGATAAGATCAGAATTGAGAAATTTAAAGGTCATATGTATGGTTGGTGGCATATGCAGATGGAGGACTACCTATATCAGCACGATTTGTATCTTCCGTTATTGGGTGATAGGCCTGAGAAGATGTCCGATGAGTTATGGAATCTGCTAGATAGGAAAGTCCTAGCGACTATTAGGTTATCTTTGACTCCGCAAGTTGCATTTAGTATCTTGAAGGAGAAAACAACCATGAGGCTAATGAAGATATTAGCAAAGTTGTATGAGAAGCCTTTACATCAAATAAGATATTTCTGATGAAGAAGCTTTTCAACATGAAGATGGCAGAAAACGGTTCAGTGATGGAGTATCTAAACAAGTTTAACAGCGTGACAAGCCAACTTTAATCAGTCTCAATCACATTTGAAAATGAGATTCGAGCCCTATTGTTTCTATGTTCATTGCCGATGAGTTGGAAAAATCTGGTTTTGGCGGTCAGCAACTCGATCTCAGGTACTTTCACATTTGATGATGCGACGACTTGCATAATAAATGATGAGATGAGGACAATGGATGTGAGTGGATGTTCTGGAACTTCTGCACTCTCAGTAGAGAATCATGGCAGGACAATGAAAAAGGGAAAAGAGAAGAAGGTCAAGTCAAAGAGCCGAAAAAATTCTAAAGGAAAGATTCAAGGTAACTGTTGGAACTACGGAAAGAAGGGTCACTTGAAAGCGGACTGCAGACTCTTGAAGAAAGAGAAAGGCTCAGATGGGAAATCGGATGAAAAGGAAGTCAATGTAGTGTCAACACTTGAACAAGGGGGACATGGACTTTGTCTTTCGGCGAGCGAGAGCACAAAAGGAGATTTCTGATTTATAGATTCGGGGGCATCCTTTCACTGCACTTAAGGTCAGCATCACTTTAGTGATTATGTTCAAGAAGATCTTGGGTAGGTGAAGGTGGGAAACAGTCATGTTGGATATAGTGCTCTGAAGGCAATTATTGTAATTGAAGGAGGATCTATACAGTTAGAACAGTCTTACTCGAGATGATAGTATGCTATCTGGTTTTTCTTTATCATGTATGGGTATATATTTTTGAGGCATATACGGTTGTATGTATATGTGTGTGTATGTGTATTTTATACACATACTTATCTTCTCATTTGGAACCTTGTAGTTGTGTGTGGGCTCATGAGTCATGAGGTGAGTTGAGCTTTGATTCACTCTCCACACTTTGGATAAGATCGAGAGAGGGGGGAGAGAGAGAGAGAGAGAGAGAGAGAGAGAGAATTTTGCCTAGAGTTTTTCCTACACTCACTTCATCATCTTCTTCTCTTTTGTTATCTTGTAAGCTTCCAAGTAAGAAAAGAAAAAGAGAAAGCTTGAGATAAAATTCACTACATCACTAACACCCTATTCCTAGCAAGCTTGAGTGTTATTTGCTTCACTTATTCATCATGGTGTGAAGCCAGAGCTTGACATCGAACTCCCTCGGGCTGATCATCTTCGGCAAATTCGACCAGCGTGCAAGCTTGTTTCCGATGACTATGGAGCCTATCTAGAGTCCATAGAGTGGTGTAGGGGTCTTTCATAATTGGACGAACATGCTACAAAGGTAGCTATCCCTCTAACCTTGTATGTTTGCTTTGCTAGTTTAGTGTTTGGAATCGATTTCTAGGGTTTTGGTCGATAGTGCTTGCAAAAAGTTTTTGTTTTTGATTCCGCATTGGCCGTGAGTCTCGCGGCGCGAGCACTAGAGACATAACAGTGGTATCAGAGTCAAACCAAACACTAGAACTAGAGTTAGATGATATTTTAGTGTCGAAACCGAAAATTGAACCAAATTAAGTTTTCGATTCCAAGTTTCTGTCCAATTTAAAAACTTCACTTGGAAAATTTTTAGCATACTGCAGTGGACTTGTTTTGAGGTAAGAAAACTTGGCATAAAATTCGAGGACCATTGGAAAATTTTGGGCCGAGATTGGCGGCCACGAATTGTCAAAAAGTCACTGGATTTTGTCAGAAGCTTGGAATGTTTGAAACTTAATTTTTAGCATACTTCTTTTTTCCCTAGATTTCAGTATGTGATATATTTGCTTTTGGGCAACTCGGGAAACTTTTCGGTCGAAACTTTAGCATCGTTTATGACTCGTATCTTTGCATGTGTGTGGATAACGCCGTCTAATTGTTATATGTTCAATTAGATGTGGTTGCACACTGGTTACTTGTGATGTTTGTGGATATATATCTTGTTATTGTTCAGACAGATTGTCATGACGGATAGCTCCTCGTATGACGTGCTTGTATAGTTTTGATATTTGTATTCATTTATTTGGGACGAGTGGTTGGTTTATGGCCATTGTTGCCACTTGATATATATACCGGGTTGAGGTCGTTGTCGTCATAGTAAATATTTCTTTTTTATACTAGGAAAAACTCGGGAGAAATGCTCGAGTAGCCGGGTTCTAGAGTGCGGTAAGTGACTGTCTCGTGGTATTTGAGATCGAGCCACCTCGCTATAGAATTGGCGGATTGCTCGCCGCACTTGTAGGGATTTTAGGTTGACCCACGAAAGAGTGCTCAAGTTACCGAATTCTAAGAAGTGTCGGGTGGCCCACTCATAACATTGAGTGCGGGTTGCCTCACTTCTAGAATTGGCGGGTAACCTGCCGCATTCGTAGGAGTCCTGGTTCGAATTTGTACGGGCTATCCACACGACCGGGGAATATTAGTTTTCGTTTGCGGCTCAAACGAAAAAAGGGGCTCCTAACTTATCCGCTATTCCATTTTGTTTGTTGTTTATCGCATGCATGTGATGATTATTACTTTCCTGCGATGATATATATATATATATATATATATATATATATATATATATCAGATGCTTCTATATGTTTTGCATCCGCGCTAGCCCTGCCTCTGCCCTACCGTAAGTTAAGTAAACTTACGGTGAAGACCTGAGGCACCGTCGCGAATGCACATGACATATAAAGCATGATATTTTAGTTGTTTCTGGTGTGGCTAGAAACTTAAATGATGGGATCACATTATAGGTTTAATGCAAAGAAAACAAACCTAAATGATGTTGTCGGAACAAATTTTAAAACTACTTGGTTTTCTTCAAAACCACTCATTTTAAAAGCGGAGCCTAAACCACTCTTTTTCAAAGCCACTTGAGTTGCTTCAACTATATTAAGTTTATTACGTTAAAGGTTAGCTCTCCGTCATTTCCTATGAGTAGTGCTTAGTATTTGTATTGCGTTTGTTGACACTATCAAGGCGTAGTGTATGTAGCTAAGTGGTGCTTGTTTATAGCATACGATACGATTAGTTATGACAGTCGTGCAGCCTTGTTGACTCCGAAAAGGGCTCGTGCGGGTGGGTTTAATGCAATCAAGATAATGACAGGTTGAACTTAGCAAGGACTCTTTGATTTGTTGACTCCATCAAGGTCACTAGGGTCCTAAGGGTAAAAAGCATATCGGGAGTTTTAAATATAATGGAAACTTACCAAGTATGCGCATACCTTTTAGAGTGTGGGGCTTTGGTCGACTTCCATCAAGTTTATCACACGATAATAGTTGGGTTCTGATTTCCATTGATGAGTAGGCATTACTTTCGGGAGATTTTCACTTCAGAACTAGCTAACCCACTAGATGTCTAGAAAGGTGTTAACAGGGTTATGTCTCTGCGAAAACGAGGTTATTTAATTAGGTACATGCGAAAATACATATGGTCTACATGGCTTCAGGAAAAAAGAAAGTCGTTTTTCGGGGCATACTATCATTTCAAGTAAAGATTGTTTCTGTACATATACATGCCTAGCATACTATCATTTCAAGCAAAGATTATTTCTGTACATATACATGCCTAGCATCCTATACAATACAGGCCTCTGGGGCATACATATCTAACACCTTCAACTTCAACCTCTTATAAAAGAACGTGGTTGGAGAAAACTCTACCGTCGGCGGCAAATTCCAAAGGCGATGGACTCAAACGCCCCAAAGCCGAAGGCATAACAATACATACGGTCTACATGGCTTCGGGGAAAGAAGAAAGTCGTGCTTCGGTGAGTCACCGACCGCAAACTCGGTCGCTGACAAAGGCTCAGGAGCAACAGGAAAAGCTCCAGGAAATGCCGACCAAAATGGAAGCACTTACCGGACAGAGAGAAAGTTCGAATCCAGCCGCCGAATAGCACCAGGAGTAGGAGACCGATACAGAGTTTCTGCGAAAGGTGCCCGAGAGAAAGGACAAGGAAGCTGCTGAACAAGCTACCAACATAAAGCAAATGGCTCTCTTGTTCCAAGACATAGTTGGAATGATAGTCCAACCAGAACCCCCGGCCGAAAATCCGCCGATAATCGTCGAGGATGACAAGGGGGAAACATCAAACCCTCCTCCGGCCTTATCAACAGCCAAGGAGGAAACGATCTCCAAGGCTGCTCTTGATGATTATATTGCTCAACAAATAAGAGCTAATCAAGCTAATAAAGCGGCTGGCCAAATCGTCAGAACTGGACGACCGTATCCGGGCTGGTATAATCATATCAAGTACCCACCAGGGTATACGATCCCTAAATTCCATGTATACAAAGGGACAGGTGTTCCCGCCAAAAAAAATTCTGCGCAAAAGAGCCCAAGGTATCAAATGGCAGCGATACGTTTAAGAAAATGCGAACCAGTATTTTTCGGGTTGCATTTTCATAGACTCCCGAATGAGAAATAGCTAAATTCTGATGGTTTCGAAAGCGTCTCGAAAAGGCCTTCGATTTGATATATTATGGGCTTCATAATTCATTCGGGATCAAAAGTTATGAGCAAATATGCTATCCACATGCAATCTAAGAAAGAAAATGCGAACCAGTATTTTCCGGGCTGCATTATAATAGATTCCCGAATGAGAAACAGCTAAATTCTGATGGTATCGAAAATGTCTCGAAAAATCCTTCGATTTGATATATTATGGGCCTCATAATTCATTCGGGGTCAAAACTTATGAGGCATCACGTGTCCACACGTAACCGGGCATCATGTGCAGACACGTGACCATTTACAGGCAAAACCTTGAACCACTGAATAAAATAAATAATTGGAAATAATTAATCGGTGGGGTCACGTGTCAACACATGATGGGCCTTTAAACTCACTGAAAAGAATTAAAGGTATAATAAAACACTAAGGAAAAACCCCAATGGGGCATCACGTGCTGACACGTGACCAAGGGTCACGTGCTGACACGTGATGATTCCTTAGCTCTGTTAAAATGCATAATTAAATTCTGAATAAAATGTTTAATCAAGAAGGTCACATGCCAACACGTGACAAGTTCCTAAACTCTTTAATTGATAGAATTAAATTCTAATTAAGAGGGAATCAAAAACCCTAACTGGAAAAATATTTCTTGAAATCTTTCCAAACAAAAAGATTGTGCTCTATAAAGTGGAGCACCGTTGGATTAAAAATCCAATAGTGATTAAAAATCGCCAATTTATAGAAAGATTCTATACAAGGAAAGATTTCCCTGAAATTTGAATAACAGATAAAAGATCTTTTGGATTAAAAATCCAGTGGTGAATAAAATTCACTGAGTGATCTAAAAGATCATGCAGGTTACAAAATCAATTAAAATCTTTCAATGAAAGTTAACAAAACAAATTGATTCTTTTCTTTCTCATATAAATAGGAGCCAAGAAGAGAAGAGAAGGGGATCTACTTTTGGAGAGAAAAAAGAGAGGAGAATTTAATTCTCAAGAGGAAAAAAAAGATCTCTTCAGAAAAAAGAAACCCTAGGTGAGAAAGGGGAAAGAGATCTAAGTTCCATAAAATAAAGAGAATTTAATTCTCAATCTAAGAGTTTAACTCTTCTGCAAAAAGAACTTAGTTCTTCCTCTGGTTAAAGATCTCCAGAAGCAAATCTCCCCATAAGTTGAGAATTTAATTCTCATCGGGTTGAGATTCTGCCATGCAGATCCAAGACTTAGAGGGAGAATTGAGTTTAGAGAATTTAATTCTCCTAAATTCATAGGAATTTAATTCCTCCAAAACAGAACTAGGGTTTAACCCTATATGAGAATTTAATTCTCCCAAATTCATAGGAATTTAATTCCTTCAAAACAGAACTAGGGTTTAACCCTATATGAGAATTTAATTCTCTTAAAATCATAGGAATTTAGTTCCTCCAAAACAGAACTAGGGTTTAACCCTATTTGAGAATTTAATTCTTCCACATATACAGGAATTTAATTCCTCTAAAATAGAATTAGGGTTTAACCCTACAGAGAATTTAATTCGTAAAACAAAGAGACTTGAAAGCTCTCCATGCATGTAAAGAACTTTGTCATGTGGTAACATGTGACCCCTATTCTCAATGAGCATTAAATGAAGAACAGAACTAAGGTCACGTGTCCCTACGTGACCCCTGAAAAGATCCCCAAAAACGAGAAGGAAAAAGCTTTGAGGCAATGCCTCACGTGCTCCCACGTGACCTCTAAAACAAAGAGAATAAAAGCAAAGGAAATGTTGGCTCTGGGCACTCTCACGTGTTACCACGTGACCCCTAATAAAAAAGACGGTGTCCAGAAACGGTCTAGCTGAAGTTTTCAACAAGACCTTGATAAAGATTATAAAAAAGACGGTGTCCAGAAACAAAAAAAAAACTGGCACAAAAGGCTGCACGAAGCTCTCTGGGCATACAGAACAACGTTCAAAACGGCCACGAATACAACACCATATGCATTGGTGTTTGGAACGAAAGCAGTACTCCTACTGGAGATAGAACTCCCTTCTCTACGAGTAGCGGTTCGATACGAGCTGACAGATGAAGAAAATGCTCATCTTAGGCTTGAGGAGCTCGATGCCCTTGATGAAACTCGCCTTATAGCATAGAAAAATCTGGAAGCTTATAAGGAAAGAATGACACGGTCATACGAAAAACTGACCAGGACGAGAACATTCCGCCAAGGCGAACTCGTACCAATCGTCAAAAGACCAATGATCCCCAATCATGCAAAACGGGGGAAGTTCGAGCCGAACTATGAAGGCCCGTACATCATAGACAAAGTCTATCAAGGTGGAGCCTACCTGCTCATGGATATGCATAGTGAAAGACCCTTCCGGCCAATAAACAGCCGATTCCTCAAAAATACTACGCTTGAAGAGTCATGACTTAGGTCAATGATAGATGATGACGCTTGTGTCCACTCGCTATCTTCCTGAGTCAGAACTCCAAGAGTAGTATCCAAAAAACTTCACCTCAAATGGCGATAACGGACCGAGATGTCCCTAAACTAACAACGGACCGAGATGTACCCAATTGAAGATTGCTACGTTTTCAAGAACTGGGTCGAGGACCAGTATCAACAGGGGAAGTTCGTGCTTTCTGAGAACTGGAGGGTGAAATCGCCACAGAAGCACACTCCCAAAAAGGTGGATGCACCAGGGGCATCATGCTCGCCCATGGAAGAAGCTCCATGGGAAGTCGTTCTCTCAGCTAAAACCAAAAGAATACTGAAAGATCTCCAGGCATGTCCAGTACTCAGGTGGAGAAGCCCACTTGAACCGGAAATCATTGAAGGGATGTTGAAACCGCATCCCGTACCGAAAACTGTCGACAAAGGGCAAAATCCCCAAGTCGAGCCTTCAAAGTCTTCGAAGAACAGGAAGAAGACCAAGAAGCCTGTGCGACCTGCCGAGTATGAAGACGAACGCACAGACCTACAAAGGTATATTGACGCTCTAGAGGACTACAACAAGAAGGCGCGGACAACAGTCACCCTCGAAGAGTTCCTCAAGCATATTCTTGAGAACGAAGATAGTGACAACGATGAGGAAAATGACTCATCAAAAACCGAAGAGTATGTAGCAAGTTGCCACATAGTTTCCCATTCATTGTTAAATGACGAAGAAGCCCCTTCAGCAGCAAAAAACAACATAGAGGAACTAGGGGCAGGATCGGCGCCAAAATCCCCGGAACTGTCGGAAGACCCAATCGATAGGCTGTTAAACGAAGTCTTTCAAAAAAGCAAAGCTGACCGAGAACGCGAAACAGCCATATACTAAAAATCTAAGCATCAGCGTCAGGATGAACAAGCTGCGGCAAGGAGGATTCGTAAATTACTCCGACCAGACTAAAACACACCTGCGACAAACAAGAGTAGAATCAAGACAGAGAAGCAGTTCCCCAAAGCCCTGTCAGTAGGAATGAAGCTGCCACCTCTCAAAGGAAACACGCCCGGGGTCATAAGCCTCAACGGAGAGGACTCATATCCGAACTACTGTCTATATCATCGGAGGGTTACTTATCCCATCGAAGAATGCAGTGCATTCAAGAAGTGGTGGCAAAGATATGTTGCCCATCAATAACACTTCAAGAGGATGAAGCGTGAAGCTCGTGGATGGCGAAAAAGTGAGACGAATGCGCGTGAGAAAATGACCGAAAACTGTCATATGGTTGATACCAGTTCGAAAAAGGAAAAACTCTAAGTTCTTGCCTTCGGGAGCGATTCAGAGGAAGAAATGACCCTCGGCCCTCTCTTCAGGGACTCCACCTTCAAAAAAGAAGAAGAGGAGAAGAACTATGAGAACATTCAGCTACGTAAACGCACGCTGCCTGAAAAGAACCTCGGACCTACAAAAAAAGGTTCGAACAAAAGAGACAAAGGAAAAGAGAAAATCCCTGAGGATATTTCCCTTGATGATCGAGTTTTCAAAGAGCTCGCAGCCAAGGACCCACCCAAACAAGGTGGATTACAACGTCCTGGCACATCTTAGGAAAATACCCTCACAACTGAGCATATTGGATGCTCTCCTCCTGTCTAAAGAGGCACGAAATTCTCTTATCAAGGCATTACAAGAGCCCGATCAGTTCCAAACTTTCCTTGCAGAAGAGAAGATGAAGGACGAGCTAGCAGTGATTCACACAACTGACATCACATTCAGCGACGAGGATCTCCTCCTCGGAACGTGCGAGCACAACCGTCCTCCATACGTCACCGAGTATCGCCACAACATCAAGATAGGCAAAATCTTTATTGACAACGGGTTCACTTTCAACCTCCTCAACGTGATGGTGCTGAAGGAGATTTGCATGAGCATTCAGCACTTGACTCGGGACAAAATTACCATCTCCGGGTTCGATTCACAGTTGTCGCGGATGCTTGGGTCCGTAATTCTGACGTTACGCTTCGGCTTGCTCGTCACTGATATCAAATTTCACGTCATTGACGCCAAGACTTTCTATAATGCTCTGCTCGGCAGGCTTTGGTTACATGAGTATAACGCCATCCCTTCTACACAACATCAGTGTATAAAGTATTTCAAAAACGGCTTGGAATACACCGTTATGGGGGGACTAAACCCGTTCTCAGTAAATGAAGTCCGGAAATATGAAGACGCAAAGTACTTCCGACCAGACTTCGAGGATACAGAAAGGTGTCATAGGCCGGAGGTTAAACAGAAGCCCGTCGCCACCATCCCGATTGTTGGGAGCGACACCGAGGAAGATGAAGAAATAGTCTACTCGAGGCAACCCAAGGCAACAAGTCCGGACCATCTACTCCTATTTTGGTCTTTGGTAGTGACTCTGAGGATGAGGCTAACGCCGTATTCTCCGTCCGTACGTCAGCACAAACCTTTACTGAGGCCGATCAGAGTTTACAAATCACCATGGTTCCGCCTCAGCATTATAAGGAATTCGATGCGCTCGATACATACAGCGTGCAAGAGCAATAGACTTTCTACGTACCTCTCAGGCGAAGAGGTAAAAAGGCGATCCTCTTCTACCAATCTACGGAGACCAGAGTAGAAAAAGAAGTCTGGCACGGTGCCGATCTTGTACTCGACAGGCTCCAACCAATCTATTTGCCAAGATACTATGCAGAGGGACTGAAAAGGCTGTTAAGATGTCAAGGTGTACCCCTCAAACAAACTGATCGACAAGTCCAATTATATAAGAAGATTTGGGATATCCCTGGGACCCAGCAAAAGATGCCCAACGGGAAGATGGAGACAACCAGGCTCGGATATGTTCGATCCAAGAAACGGGAGCGATTCCGCAGCTGCCGCGTCATAAACAACTCCGGTGAAGAAGGGAATGCTCTTCCAAATAGTTGTGATGTTGAAACAGAGCAAAATCCCGCTCTAAGAATGTCAAATTGATCCTTCGAAGAACAAGTTGACAGACTAATACAAGAAGCTTGTCAAAAGATCCGGGATGACCACAGCAGCGAAATAGCTATCTATGAAAAGGCCAGGACGCAACGCCTCAACCAACAGTTCGCGAAGAAAGAAGACTACGATACCATTCATCCTCAGCCAGCTGTACGTTCTCGCCTCGAAGGAAAATCCCGAAATAGAGGCAAAAATAAGGCAAAGAAAGAAAACAATGCCCGAAAATAGCAGAATGGATCCAAGAAGCCGTACACTTGAGGAAAAGCCAACTGGAACCTGTCCTTTATGAAGAAGATGGGCCGGGAATACTCTTTCCCTCAAGACAAAACAAAGAAAATATTCAACCTTGTCATGAAGCACCAAATGATGACGCTTCCGGAGCCTCGGCATCCCAAATAAATAAACGAGGTCCATCATCCGGATTATTATTCCTATCACCGAGCAATAGGCCATCCCATTGAAGACTTTTTCACCTTCAAAGACTGGGTAGAAGACCAATACCGACAAGGCAGGTTCACTTTATCTGACAGCTGGAAGGTAACCGCGCCGCAAAATCATGAGCCAAAGAGGACCTATACTGCGAGGATAGGACCAGTTCAACATTAAGAATGGAAGCGAACTCGTACCTGTCATATGATAACACTCTCGAAGGAGGAAGGGCACGAGGCTATGGATGACCTTTTCAAGTGCTTCGCAAATGAAGATGAGGATGAAGTGATCTCAGAATTTCCACCGGCACTAAAAGAGCTAGAAGATAGGATGCACACTACGGTGGATAACCTAAGGAAAATTGACTTAAGGACTGAAAACGATCCAAGGCCGACGTTCGTCAGTGAGCTGCTATCTAAAAAGCAGGTGGCCACTTTAAAAGATGTACTTATGCAGTATAAAGATTACTTCACGTGAAACTATTCTGAAATGCCAGGTCTAGATTCAGAAGTAGCAGTACATAAACCGGCCATATCGCCGGACATAAAACCAGTCAAACAAGCGTCGAGGAGGATGCGACTTGAACTCGAGATGAGTATCAATGCTGAAGTCAAGAAGCTAATCGACTCCGGATTCATCCAGGAAGTTCAATACCCTAACTGGATTGCTAACATCATTCCAGTGAAGAAGAAAAATGTGGCAGTGTGCATCTGCATGGACTTTCGGGACCTCAACAAAGCTTGCCTGATGGATGACTTCCCAGAACCTGTTACCGAGCTGATGATCGATAACACGTCTACCCACGAGGTTTTTTCTTTCATGGATGGATCTTTGGGGTACAATCAAATAAAAATGCATTCTGAAGACCAAAAACATACTGCCTTTTGGTTTAAAGAACGCTGGCGCTACCTACCAGAGGGCCATGACGAAGATCTTCGATGATCTCATCCATGAAATTGTCGAATGCTACATCGACGACCTGGTGGTGAAAAGCAAGTCTTACGAGGAACATCGGGAACATCTAGACATAGTGTTCCAACGCCTTCGGAAGTATAATATGAAGATGAATCCTTTAAAATGCGCGTTTGGATTCTCCTCGGGTAAATTCCTAGGATTCATCATACGGCACCGGGGTATCGAAATCGACCCTTCAAAAATCAAGGCGATTATGGAGATGCCCACGACAAGGAATCTCAAGCAGTTGCGATCCCCTCAAGGAAAACTCGCGTATATCCGACGGTTCATAACCAACCTCTCGGGAAAATGCCGTCCCTACAGTCATCTAATGAAGAAGGGGACCCCATTCTTCTGGGATAAAAAATTCCAGAATGCACTAGACGAGATTAAGCAGTACCTGCAAAATCCACCAGTACTGACCACCCCGGTTAGAGGAAGGCCCCTCATACTATACACAATGGCCCTTGAAGATTCTCTGGGTGCGCTATGGGAACAAGAGAACGACTAGGGAAAGGAGAGAGCTCTGTACTATTTGAGTCGAGTTCTGCTGGGGGCAGAAAACGTCTCCTCCCCCATCGAAAAGCATTTCCTGGCACTGATCTTCACGATAATGAAGCTCAGAAATTACGCCTTGGCATATAAGGTACATCTCATATCAAAGGTGGATCCCCTCAAAAATCTGATGTCAAGGGCCATTCTAACAGAAAGGCTTGCCAAATGGGCTCGCCTTTTAATGAAGTTCTCGATAACGTATCGACCCTTCACAGCAGTGAAGGGCCAGGCCATCGTCGACTTTCTCGCCGAGCATCCGATGCCAGCTAACTCCCTTTTAAATTGCGAGTTACTGGATGAACATGCGTTCGACACAAAGGAAGAAGAGAATGATGCCCGATGGGAACTCTACTTTGATAGAGCATCTTCCATGAAAAGGAGAAAGCACAACACCTCCATAATCAAAACTGGGGTGGGCCTTATCTTCGTGACTCCGCAAGGAGGGATACTACACTATGCCTTCTCTTTAACGGAGCCAAGGACTAATAACGGAGCTGAATATGAAGCTTTGATAGCAGGTCTCGAGATCGCTGTTGACATAGGAATCAAAGATCTCCTTATGAAGACTCCCAGCTGATCGTTAACCAAGTAAATGGCGACTATCAGACATGCAAACCATAGTTGATAAAATACGGCGAAAGAGTGCAACAACTACTGACGCAAATCCCCTCTTACACCTTGGAGAGCATACCGCATGCAGAAAATAGTAAGGTGGATGTATTGGCCAAGCTGGCTAAGGAATTGGCCGTTGAAGACCTCGACGATGTAAGGATCATCGTGCAAACCTGTAGAGTTCTCACGCCAGCAGAAATATCTTCGGAGGATTCAATAGAGCCATCCGAAGGAGAATAAATGACCAAACAAGCAGCCCTCCAAATAGAGGACAAAGAAAAGGTCAAGGATTGGAGGGAAGTCTTCATAGACTACTTCAAATCTTGACGAACACCCAAAAACGCGTCGTCTAGACATCAGCTCATGAAACGAGCTCGATATTTCTCCTTCGACAATAATATTCTATACAAGAGATCGCATATCCAAGAATCTCACAACGGATTCTACGGTTCTCATCAAGCCGGGCCAAAGATGAAACTGAAGATCAAAAGAATGGGTTATTATTGGCCCACAATGATTCAGGACTGCCTCGAATATGCGAAGTAGTGTCACTCGTGCCAGATTCACGGGGACTTCATCCACCAACATCCAAATCTACTACACCCAACGGTGGCTAGCTGGCTGTTTGAAATGTGGGGAACCAACATAATTGGCCCCATTGAATCGGCATCATCCAAAGGACATCAGTTCATACTAGCAATGACCGATTACTTTTCTAAGTGGGAAGAAATAGTACCACTAAGGGAAGTGAAGATGGAGAATATTATCCATTTCTTCAAGACACATGTCATCTACCAGTTCGGCACTCCACGACGGATAATCTCGGATAATGGACCAGCCTATAGGAGCCATAAAATCAGCCACTTCGCAGAACAACATAAAATAGACTGGAGATACTCTTCCGTCTATAATCCCCGAGCTAACGGTCTAACTGAAGCTTTCAATAAGACCTTGACAAAGATTATAAAGAAAACGGTGTTGAGAAACAAAAAATACTGGCACGAAAGGCTGCACGAAGCTCTCTGGGCGTACCGAATGACGTTCAAAACAGAGTTAGTATTCGGCACGGAAGCAGTGCTTCCTCTAGAAATAGAACTCCTTTCTCTTCGAGTAGCGGTTCGATACGAGCTGATAGATGAAGAAAGCGCTCATCTCCGGCTTGAGGAGCTCGACGCCCTCGACGAAATTGCCTTATAGCACAGCAGAACCTGGAGGCTTATAAGGCAAGGATGACGTGGTCATATGAAAGACTGACTAGGCCGAGAACATTCCGCCAAGGTGAGCTCATACTAGTCATCAAAATACCGATGATCCCCAATCGTGTAAAAAGGGGAAATTCGAGCCAAACTATGAAGGACCATACATCATAGACAAAGTCTACCAAGGTGGAGCCTACCTGCCCATGGATATGCATGGCGAAAGACCCTTCCGGCCAATAAACGGCTGATTCCTCAAAAAATACTACGCTTAACGGGTTACGACCTGGGTCAATGATAGATGACGACGCTCGTGTTCGCTCGCTATCTTCCTGAGTCAAAAACTCTGAGAGTGGTATGCAAAGAATCTTGGTCGCTTCAAACATGGCGATAACGGACCGAGATGTCCTTAAACTAAACGGCGCCTCAAGCATGGCGATAACAGACCGAGATGTCCCTAAACTAGCACATCGCCTCCAAAACAGTGATGTGCTCTCTTGAGATCAATATTGCAATCAAAACTCCAACGGCGAAGACTGCAACTCAAGTCTCACTAGCTACACAGCTACTCCAGCGGTGAAGTCACCCCTAAGTCCCATTGGAAAACAGATGGGTCACAAAAAAACAGTATGTCCACAAGCAAAATAGGCATGGATGAAAACCCGAAAGGGCACCGTGAGTAAAAACAGCAGGGCTACTGGCGAGCTTATGAAAACCCGGAAAGACGCAATCTCGTTAAAAAATGGTATGTCCACAAGCAAAATGGGCACGGATGAAAACCCGAAAGGGCGCCGTGAGTAAAAACAGCAGGGCCACCGGCGAGTTTGTGAAAACCCGGAAGGGCACAATCTCGTAAAATTTTCACTTACAAGATCCTCTCGACTCGTAAGGAGAACTCCCCATATGAGCCCTCACGACTTATAGGATTCAAAAGCCTTAAGCTACAGGGATCCAAACCTGTTTTTAAGCCGTCATATCCCCCAAGTTGCCCTACAGGCGGTCCAATATTAGCCATTGTATACAATCCACTGGCACAAATAAATATAGCCCTCACCTAATTCCACCAATGGCACGAAATGTCCCTATATGGTGAACGACACTTGTCTGACGTTTACCATCCCTAGGCGAGATATGCGACATATCAGACGAAGAGACCGGACTGTACGGTAGTGTTACTGATTGGATTCGCAGGAGTATGAGCAGGCTTGCTTGTTGATCTTCTGATTGCGCAATACCCGGGTGGCCGTTACATTTAGCTGACCGCTTGCGGGTTGTGGGTGTTTGATATGATCATCACCTACTGCCTGCGTATTGACGAGTCTTTAGAGTCCTACACAGAGGTTTCCTAGTTTATACGAAACGAAGTAGGAGTACATATGTGATATGTGCGGGACCGAGATTAATACACGTATGTGATACCGTATTCTATTCTCGCGATTTGTGTCATCGGTCGGTTATATGTGATATAGCCGGGTTATTGAATCAAGTGTTGATTCGATAAGTTGATACATATAATATTAGTCGGTTATATGTGATATATCCGGATTATTAAATCAAGTGTTGATTTAATAATCTAATGTATAATTATATATTTGATATATTAATTTACATTAACTAGTATTATCTCACTTAAGCATATCTTTTTCTCACTTATGGATATATGTGATATATATTAGTTTACATTATTTTGTGTCATGTTAGATGATACATGCTTCATGGGTGTGTGTGTGACTTACACCATACTATATATATAATGAAAGGTTTTATTTATCTTAGTAATTCAAAATTGGTGGAAATTTGTCATGCTTGGAAGCTTAGAGAAGCTTGAAGCATCTTTGACAAAGTCCACTTGTTATGTTTTACTTAAGATATTTATTAACCAAACTATTATAATTAGCCATGGTTAAGTCTCTACAATGGTTAATATATGATCTTAACCCACCCATGGTTGCCATTCTTCACTTGGTTTTTATCCATGAGAGTTTTCTTCATCTCCTTCCTCAAGCTTTCTAGCTTCATGGGAGGTGATGAAAATTAGTGAGAAAAATAAATCTAAAGTGAGCCCAATTCCTACTTCATCAACCTTTACTAGATTAGCCGTTTAGTTTGGGTTGTTTCTTCACAAAGTTCACCACTTAGTGAAGAGGTAGCATGAGCTTAAGTCTCTTCGACGTAGATCATCTTCGGCCTCGAAGACTTTGAGCAAGCTTGTTCATTTCTTCAAGTGAACCCATACTAGAGTTCAAGAGATCACTACTTGGAGCGAAGGGACTACTACACGGATCTTTAAAAGTGAAGGACCGGTCTACAAAGGTTGTATTCCTCATTCACTTAGTTGTAATGTTTGATTACATGCTAGTTTTGTCTGATTACTCTAGCCAGATCCTAGGTTAGGGTTCTTTAGCACTCTTAGAATTTTTGAAATTGGTATGGTAGATGCATTGAAAACCCAGTAGGGTGCTGAGGAACTCCAACACACATTATCCTTTTATTTTATTTTCTTTTAATTTTTTAGAAGCCCAAGAGTCTTCATGTGCACTACACGTAATAGGGTAAGTTACAGAATAAATAAACATAAGCACGAGGGAAATTGAAGCGACAAGGACACGTAGCACTCAGACCAACCCCCACCCGACGGTACAAAACCGGCGACATTGCCAAAAATCCCGGCGTCGCCGGTTTCCCCCGTACCAAATGCCCTCATATTTTACCCCCTGCAACGTTTGGCCTACCTCACTTCTCCCTTATTGCTTGTTTACTCTGAATTAATCCAGAGAGCAATAAAATGTCCATTTAACCTCATTTTAATTCATATTTTTAATGCATTTTCATCACCCCTAAACCCTAATTTTTCCCTATAAATATCACCTTCATATCACCCCTACCAACTCACAAATCCCAGCCAAAACTCTCAAGAAATTTCCAAGTTCCTATAGTGTGCAAGTGGAGTTAACGAAGGGTGAAGCTCCGACGAAGTTCCGGCGACGACCCAAGGAGTTTCCGGCGACGAAACGACGCACCGGCGCTTCCCCACTCTTCCTCTTTCTTCCCTCTACCTTATAAGCCAGTAAGTCCCCCTTCTCTCTCTCGTTTGCTATTCTCAAAATTTTCATTCCCAAAACGTGTCGAAAGCGGAGTTATCCGGTTTCCGTTTCCCTTTTCTTTAAAATATACAACTTTTCTTAATAACAAACCTACAAATTTTGATATCTTATTTAGTAATCATTAACAAAGACAATAGAACAAATTTGACATTAAAATAATAACCATAACAAGTTCTATTTCATTTTTACATTAAAATGCCTTCATGTTTCAATTCGACATGCTTATACCTTTTAACCGTATTACCTTAGAAAAACTCACGAGGTAATAACCTACCTCATTACAACACACATATCTATCATAGACAATAGAATACGGGAAATACGACGTTGCAAATAAATCCCTTTAACATATAAAACCGTTTTCTTCAAAAGATGTATTAAAATATTTCCATGCAATTGTGTCTCTATAACCCATTTTGGGGACCTCGTTTGGGATGGTGCAAATTATCGCACATCCTCGAGCTTAGTAGAGCGAGATACATACCTCAGTAAGGAGCATTCGATCTCGATGGAATTTTTATACATTTTTCTTTAAAATTATTTTCATTAATTATGTATATATAATTATTACCAAAATACTTATATTAAATATATATAGTATTCCATGTTTTCAAAACACAAGAAAAGAATTCAAATAATATTACATGAAACTACCATGATAATTCAAAACAATATTCATATTACAAATAAATACCATATATTATGAAATTAGGTTTTATTCACTAGAAATGTCACATTTATAAAAGATATATCAATGAAAACCCTAAAGATGATAATTAAATGCTTGAGGTGTATTTTGAAATTATACCAAAACTATTTTTACATAAAACCCCCTCAAGTTATATTAAATTACAATAAGGACCTAGTAAACATAAGTTTAAGCAGGACCAGTCTCTTGAGCCTCAGGGAGCCGTAGATATGGGTGCTTGCCTATTTAAGGTAGACAACTTAACAAACGGTGTTATCAGCATAGTAATTGTCTTGGAAAAAGACACAAATCCTGCCGTCCATGTACAGCAGTTACCGATAACACCAAAACAATCGGTATTTCAAGCTCTTTTAAAAGTGTCTGACTCAGACTGGGTCTCAACCTAATTAATATGACTTGAATGTAATTCAATTACAAACTACAATACAAAATGATTCAATATGAATCCATCTATTCAATCTATATCAATCTGTATTGACTGAACAGAATCACGGATATATTCCATTTACATGTTCATTCATTATATCCGTTCCATTACTGATATCATAGTTTCCGCAAGTCATCCATCTATACAATTTACAAGACAATACAATACAATCAAGATATCGCGGGGTTTATAAAGGGGTAAATTGGTACGGAAGGTGTTAGAAGTGGCACGAGACTGCAACTATAAGACACCTAACCTGAATCTCCATTGCCGTTGTACGGTAGCTGAACGGTTCCTTGTACTCCGTATACCTTAGTCTCCGGGATAGTGAGACTCCTCTCGTATACACTGGCCTCTTCTGTACCAAGCTACAAACAACAGCGTGAACACTAAATAACAACATTAAACAGCTATACTATATTCTGTCTATTCTATTCTTATCTATCTACGGGACTTACCGAGCGACTGGTTCGCTAACGACATTCTCTTTCTTCTACTTCGGAATGTTGTCAGGTGTTTCAGACTCACTCGAGATCGAACCCAGCAGCGAAGACTTGGATCAGTTTACTGAAGACCCGGAGTTTTAGATTCACTTGTACATTACATTTCATTTCCATTCCTATTATGCCATTGTTTAGGCATTGCTTTCATTCCATGTATTTTCATTTCAGTTGTATTGTAAAAAGAATGTTAATAAATAAAGTTGCTGTTGACGCTGGCTCCATACCGAGAGAACACCCTGAGTTTACTTGACTTCACCTTCGGTTTCGTCAAGTTTTCTCAGGGCTCTCGGGTGGTGAAGCAGAGGGAAGGAGCCCTCCTTCGAGCGCGCGTGCGATTTAAAGTACGCACGCGTACGCGCTCATGTATATACGCTCGCGCATACATGAGTATACGCTCATGTGAGTTATGAAAACAGTTTAACATCCATCTTCAAAACGAGCCCAGAGGCTCGAAATCTTAACGAGAGCTCATTTAAAGTCCTTTCATGATGGATTCTCCATTTAAGAAATTTACTAAAGTTTTCGTTAAGACAAGTTGGCTTATGACGACGTTTCGCTCGTAAAACTCGCTTCACTCCCTATCGTTCACTCCGAAGTCCATACCGGACGATTGATTTCGAGCATAAAGAGAGATCTTTTCACATGGCGAGGAAGACTCCAGACCTTCGATCAAGGATCGGGAAACTCTCCTCAACTCAAACGGTGTCCGGAGAGATTGTGAGCTCCTATAAAACGGGTTGTCTCTTGTGTACATTTTATTTTATATTGCTTAGATATGCTTAGCATGTTTACTTCTGAGTAAATACGTAGTGGTCTCGTCACGTCCTCTACCCGTATACTGGGAAGCGGGGCGTGACGGTAGTATAGAAACTCAATCTCGGCCTAAATTGGCTAAGTTTTATGGGGTTAAACCTCTTTGATTTTAAATCAACCGAGCCCATATGCTCATGATTTCCAAACTGATCTTAGTCTCAAACATGACTAATGATCTCTCATGGATGGTATCCAAAATAATATTCATCCCATATCTCCTAAGGTAATCTTAGTCTCAAATATGACTAACGATTATTAGGTCCACCATAACCTCTTTTTTCCTCAAATATAGGATTTGGTTCAAGGGTACATCTTTCCACACCTATGATATATTTCGTTGTAATTCCTTAACGTCTTCAGAGAGGTGGCGGGTCCCGACAACCAACAAATCTTTTCTTTTCCCGACTCACTCAAGACAGGGAATGATACATCCCACATTGATGCACTTCCAAATTGACGTGCACACCTCAAATCAGATCGTGCCTCAAATTGGGCGCATTACATATCACCATCGTTCACTCCGCCACGTAACAAACACACGTGCGGGTAAGATGAATAATGGACCGAAATGTCCTTAAAGTAGCACTCGTCCCCAAAATGGGAATGTTGGACCGAAATGTTCTTAAAGTAACATTCATCCCCAAAATGGGAATGTTGGACCGAAATGTTCTTAAATTAACATTCGTCCCCAAAATGGGAATGTTGGACCGAAATGTTCTTAAATTAACATTCGTCCCCAAAATGGGAATGTTGGACCAAGATGTTCTTAAATTAACATTCGTCCCCAAAATGGGAATGTTGGATCGAGATGTCCTCAAACTAACATTCGTCCCCAAAATGGGAATGTTGGACCGAAATGTCATTAAACTAACATTCGTCCCCAAAACGGGAATATTGGACCGAGATGACCCTAAACTAGCGTGGCGCCCCAAATACGGTGATAATGGACCGTGATGTTCTTAAACTAAAATAATTGAGCCCATATGCTCAATTGTTTCTAAGTTGATTTTAGTTTCAAATATGACTAGCGATGTTTAGATCAAACTCAAATATCTTATGAACGAATGGACCTCACAAATATGAGATCTGCGACCTAAGTTTATTTCCGTTGGCAAACCAAGCTACCAACGTGGACCTCGTCAAGCAAATCCTTGACCTAAACCCAAATCTAAAATATACGAATTTGGACCAATCCGCGCTCTACGGGTGACGACATAAATTAGTCTCCGTATACAATCCATAGGAAACCAAAATAAACAAAAATACACACGACATGAAGTGAACTGCTAGAGAAGAAGAAATTGGTTATCGCAATGCGGTAACGTAATTAACTGCATGGGCTTGCGCCTACAGGGAAGAGCATCCCTACAATCAAAAACCCCTCACAAATGATGGGGAATATGATAAAGTCACGCTACAAAGGTCGCGTCTGTCCAAACCTCAGATATATGGTGCCATAAACCAACTTGGTATCTTCAGAGAGGTGGATGGATAAGTCCAAATAGCGTCTGCTCCCAAATTCAGGCCAGACATCCCAACGTCTCGGTCTCTATCTTTCGGCGGTGAACAAGCGCGTTAGCCACCTCTTCTTGGATTCCGGCTAGTCTCCACGAAATCCGAAACAAGTTTACTCGATGATCTCCTCGCCGAAGATGATCTGCCTTGAGATAAGTCAAACACAAGTTTTAGTTTCAAATTGATCTCATCAAAAAGAAGCAGCCTACTAATTAAACTTGCTAAGAATGATTAGTAGAAGATGTAGAATAATTAACTCACTTAATTTTTCTCTTTTCTTTTTCCATTCCTCACTTGAAGAAAATCAAGAGAGGTAGCCATGGAGAAGATGAGAGTGGAAGTAGATAAGAATGGCTAAAGATGAGAATTAAAACAATATCCAAAAATGTGTCATCACTAATGAGTCATCAAGTCTACAACCATCTTAAATGCATGACTCATTCTTATTTTAAACAATTGAAAGAATAAAATTGTTCTCATCTCTACCATATGATTCTTACACACCCATCTCTAATGTATCAACATACATGAAACAATATTTATATCAAATATAAATATTAATTAAGAGAAGAAATAATAAAGTGAGCATGATATTAGTTAATATATAAATATATAAATATACATTTAATTATTAAATCAACTCTTGATTTAATAATTGGGCTATATCATATATATACCGGCTAATATCAATAAACACCTGATTAAAATACATGTTTCAAATACACGTGTTTAATTGAACTCCTGCGCGTATCTCTATACGTGTCCTACATCGTTTCATATATGCTGGGAATCCTCTGTTTGGGACTCTTAAGACTCGATAATACACTGCAGTAGGTTAGGATCATATCCATAGCCAACAAGCACGTCAGCGGTACAAGTTGCACGTAACGACTACCCAGGTATTGAACGAAAGAATGTCAACGAGCAAGCTCATCTGAACCCTGCAAAGTCTATCAGTGACATCACTGTACAGTCCGGTCTCTTTGTCTAAGAGTATCGCATATCGGGTCTAGGGTTTGGAATCTATCAGACCCCAATAACTCGATAAGTCGTGCGACAGAGGACTCATAACCAAGCAGAGATGCAACTGATAACACTTATCAATTTATCTCAATTGCGATTGCCATCGACTTGTGGTTGTAGTCATGTCCTGCACAGCGCGACATTAACTCCCTATACCGGGAGAGACGAATCTCCTCGACCGCTCACTGCCTCCACGTGCTTCGGAACTATACCCAACAAAAACCTATTTGCATGGCTCCTTTGAGCCATGGTAGGGTATACGTCTAAGTATAGTAGGTACACACATGAGACACTATGGCGATCTCAGGTCCTAGGGACTACCATGTACTCACATTACCAGAGAACTGCTACCTAAAATTGGTATATCACCAACTAGGAGTTCTCTTTGAGTCCGTCCAGTGTAACACATCCAATAAGCACCTATATGCAATCATCGATGTTAAACACCAATAGCTGTAGAATCAGCTATCGCCCTCCAACCGGGTCAGCAAACATACACTCTAGTCTAAACTGGAGTACCGATGTCCGGTCTCGATACTCCTACAACTAGGCACATTTAAGGATGTGCTTATCGACTACCCAGGCCCCACTAGTATGATCTTCATCATCGTCCTGGTAGTCAAGCAAAATCCTAGGGCTTTATCTCATGTATAAACGATACGTGATGGTGAATAAAACGCATCATATGTAAGATAAAGACAAACAAGATAGCATACTATCATCTCGAGTAATATTGTTCTCTCGTATATGTCCTCCTTCAATTACAATAATTGACTTGAGGCCATATATATCCAACAATCTCCCACTTGCACTTAAGGCCAATTATTGTGGTATCACATATCCAACTTCTGTACTAACAGTTATGAAAACTGTGTTCGAGAACTAGTCTCAATGAGTGGACCCGGCACAGTGCATCTCTCTGTTTCACCATGAATCTCAACTTCACGGAGATCAAATACCCCCCGAACTGAGCGATACCTGCCTTAGTATTTTCCTGGACAGACAATGCGATCATGTTCATAAATGAACAATTATATCCAGCGAATTCTCAGACGGTTTCCTTTGCTGATTCACAATCAGCATCTAGTGCCACGACTACCTCAGTATCCTACTTGGAACTCTTTCCAATATACTGCTCCTCAAAAGAATTATAACTCGTGATAGACGCTCTCTCTTCAATAGAAAGATAGAATCGGTAACCACCACCTTCAGGAGGTTTCCATTACTATATACCAAAAACATCAAATGCTCTTCAATGCTACCTTATGTTTCTCTAGGACTAGACTGATATCCATATCCTCTATGGAAAAATACATGCGACCACCATTGTTTTACCGATTTACAGCATAGGAACATCACTTCTTATCATGAGTATGTCATCTACATACTATATGAGAAATCTAACAACACTCCCTACTACCTTCATTCAAATATCAGGTTCATCTTTCATTTTGATGAAATCAAACAATTTGACCATGACATCAAAACAGATGATCCTTTTCCGCTATGCCTGCTTTAGTCTAAAGATAGACTTAACCAACTTGCACACTTACCGTTGCTCCTACCGACTAAGATAATACTCTGGCAGAGTCATATATACGTACACTTCTAAATCCAATTTAGAAAGAAGTTATAGTTATCTACATGCCAGATATCATAGTCATAAAAGATAACTTTGTTGCACAGATACTGAAGTAATAGTTTTATCACAATCCTCAACGGGTATTTGATGAAAACTTTTTACTAAAATTCTAGTCTTATTAGGTTAGTACCATTCCATTTGCACCGATCTCAAAAGATCTACTTGCTCCCAATGGGTTTTACCCTTTCAGGAGCACCCAACAAAGTCTACACTTTGTTGCAGTGCATGGAGTCCAATTTAGATAACTTGGCATCCATCCATCAATCGGAAGTCACCACTTCCCATGGCCTGCTGTTATATAGTAGGGTCATCATCACATGATACAAGCCTCCTTGTCACCGTCAACGAAAAAACCATAGTACCTCTCAGGTGGCTGAGGTCACCTACCAAATCTGCAGAGTGGCTAAGGTTTTTTAGGGTCAATTGAATTTTTAGGTTCTAATAAATCTTCAATAACTATTTGTGGTTCTGGAATCACTTCCAGTTCTACCATACTCCCACTAATTTCTATTACAAGAAATTCCTTTTCTAAAAAGATGGCGTGTCGAGAACAAAACAACTTTTGATCCCGAAAAATGGTAGAAAGTTAAACCCTCATCTATACCCAGGATAACCCACAAACTGCCATTACTGAAACATGCCTTGAGTTTATCCACTTTCTGGTTTTAACCATAGACCGGACAACTTAACATCTTAGCCATCTTAAGATGATAACACATTCAATATCACATATTGAATTTGAGGCACTGATTTAGGTGAAACAAGTATCAACTGATATGCATCTATTTCTAGTGCATCCCTTAATCGAAAAAGGCGATTCAGCATTACTCATCAAGAAGCGTACCCACGAATGAGTAATCTGAGACAGAATCAAATTCTCGATTATATTATTACGGAATACCTATCAAAAGTATCCACATTTTCGACCACTTCAAAGAATCTTGATACTTCCAATGTTTGGTTCTCTACTTTATTCCTATATCTTATGAACCTCTCAAAATCTTTGGACTTTGCATTTTAATAAGAATGCGTGTCTAAAACCAGAAAGCTTACAGTAAAACAAAACAAAGTATGAATACCAACCCCTTGTCCGTGCGGCCACCGGACAACATAGATCATTATGTATAAGTCCTATGAGTTTACTAACTCATACTCTGTGTGTTATAAATTGAAAACTATATTTTGGTTAAGAATATATATCTCGTTATTCAATACACCTTACCGAATCATCAAATCATAAAGGCAAATGTTCACAATATAATTTTTTAAAATTTATATCCCACTTTATCAAATAAAGAGACGGATATATCAATTTTTTTAAAAGTTGGCACATGATAACGGATATTCAAAACCAAAAATCTGCCAAAAGGCAAAACCAGGTGATTTCTCCAATAGCAACAATTGCTCCAAATTTCGACATTGAGGATCAAATTACCTTTCCAATAATCTAATCATTCTCAGCATCTGTAACAACTTACAGATGTGGGATATTAATCCAGTATCTATATATCCAGGAGTCAAAAATAATTGGAAAACAGTTTTCAATTACAATCACATAGAAAACATAAAACATCAAAATGTTTCTAAGGGTAGCCGGACATTCTAAGTAATGCCTCTTTCATTGCGAGGGTCATAACAGTGGTTGCATTTTTCTTTCTGCTTACTTCGACCCATTTTGGATGTCTCTCCTTCTTACCTTGTGTATACCGTACTTATACTATTGGTTTTCTTCTTACTCTTCTTTTCAACTCCAGTATCGGGATTGGAAGAAGACTATCCAACATGCGTAACTGGTATATTCTCCTTATTTAAGGAGCTCTCAAACTTGAGATAAGGTGGAGAGGAGAGAAAAATGAATTAAATCATATACAATTCATTTTCTCCAGATTCTGTGACCATCCTCGACTGAAACAATTTCTTCGAGTTCGTATCTAACTATACGATGGCCTTCCAATCAATATGGATCTCTGTATCGGATACAGAGTGTTTTGGAGGAAGCAAAAGGGAAAGTGGAAGGGATAAGGACATATGCGACTAATTCGTGAAATGGGGCAATTATGACATTCTAAAACCGTAGATTGTAAAAAGGTTCGGTTAACTAGGTTTATGAGTTTTTAGTTTAAGGTCAGTCTTAGGTCCCTACCAGAAAGAGAAAAGAAACACTCATTGTGCACTCTAACTTAGATTAGATTGGTATATTTATCTAATCAGGATGGCTCCCACTTTTCCGTCAAACCCTCCTTCAACCTCTAAAAGGAGAATTAGTCGGGATCATACCCGATTCACAGTAAGAATCAAGATCCAAACTATCATGGCGTGGTAACCTTGACAGAGGTCAACAAGTCACCCCACTCCATAGAAGGTATGCAATCTTATTGCAAGTTTTAACACTTGAAACTCTCGATATTGGTTTCTACCCCAAGCAGCTTATGACCTTAGCAAAGGTCAACAAAACATAAGTCGCAAGTCAAGTTCAACCCGTCATTTCCTGATCAAATTAAATACACCCGCACGACCCTTAGCAAAGGTCAACAAAGTCATACAACTGTCCTAATCGATCGCATCGTATGCATATAGGAAGACATCACTTAGCTACCATACACTACGCCTCGGCAAAAGTCGACAAATGGAGCACGAATACTAAGTACTCTACTTCCTAAAATGACAGAGGGCTACGACTGGTTTTAAAGAAAACCTTTAACGTAATAAACTTGATCTCATCATAGGAACTGAGCGGTTTTGCAAATTTATAGTAACATAAACTTTTGGTTAAGAGCGAACTCCTGGCAAAGGGATCAAGGCTCTTCCCTCATTGAATGAGGTGCAGGATATTCCTAACTGAATACCTCAATGCAAAGTAAAAGACTACGGCTATACAATTTAAAAATTTATAGTAATACAATCTTTTGCCAAAGAGGTCACTCCCTGTGAAGGGATCTAGGCTCTTTTCTCATAGAATGAGATGCAGGATATTCCTAACCGAATACCTCTATGTAAAGCAAAAGATTCGACTATAACACCACAATATCTAATATTTGGTCCCTACAACGTATTTTAGGTTTATTATCCATGCATTAATCCGAATCAACGCAATCTCATCATTTAGATAATCTCATATTATTTAGCATCTTCTCATACAATCATAGAAAAGCATGAAAAGAAAATAGAATGCACATATACACCTCCCGCATTCGCTATGAGGCCCCAGGTCTTCACCGTAAAGTAACTTAACTTACAGTAGGGCGGGGGCAAAGCTAGCGCGGGTGAAAAACGTATATAGAATTTATATATATATATATATATATATATATATCAATATATCATCATATAAAACATCGCAGGCAGATAATCATCATTACAGCTAAGCGATAAACATCATCACAGGCAGGTAATCACATCAAAAGCAAGTAATGAAAAATACAGAGATGGAATGGTCGGATTACGTAGGAATCCTGCGTTTCGTTTGAGCCATCAAACAAAACGTGACATTCCCCAGTCGCATGAATAGGCCATGCACAGCCAAAAGCAGACTCCTACAAGTGCAGCAAGGTACCAGCAACCCAAGAAATGAGGTAACCCAACATCATCATCATGAGGCGGCCACCAGACATTTTCTCGAATCCGGTGACTTGAGCACTCCTCCGCGGGTCTATCCTATACCCCCAATAAGCGCGGCAAGCAACCTGCCAATCCTAGACTCGAGTGACCCAATCCTAACTCCTTGAGATGGCTACCCGCTACAATCTAGAACCTGGTTGCTCGTGCGCTTCTCCGTGGGCTAATCCTAAACCTATATTAATACAACGGCGACAACAATCGCAACATGATCGTGTCCCGAAAAATATTAATACATCGCGGTAACGATGACCATAAGTCGGCCGCTCGTCCCGAAAAAGAATATACATATAGCAGAAACGGCAGCCACAAATTGGTGCTCTTCCCAAACTAATGAATATACAGGATAGCTATTCATTTCGCGACAATCCAACGCATTCCATCAAACCAACATCTTAGACTTGCTTGTGCAACCCCGTTGAATTGAACACATCAATTCGTCAGCGTTAAACACCACATATCGTATACGCCGATGATTTAAACTAATTAAACACTTAATCTATTTAACTCATCACCCATGGCCAACAAATCACAAAAAGGTCGAGGCAAAACCGTTAATTCAACACTTGAAAAACACTATTCATTCCAACATAGAAAAACCGTTAATTCACACGTATCACATACGCCGACGATACAACTAGATTAAACACTTTAATCTAGTTTATACCATCTCAAATGCATAATGAATCAAACAACTTTCTAAATCGAAGCAAAGATTTCGAAAATTGAAAACACTATTCACCTCGACACTAAATCGGCACTTTTGGCTCGGAAACGTGTCGAAACGGATTCGAAAAGTGCCCAAACTTCACGTGGACCTCGAGGCAAAAATTAATGAAGAATAGGAAAGAGAATAGGTGGCCTATGGTCTTCCCAAACCCGAGACAACTAATAAGGTGCTCTCGGGTCACCAACATCCACCGGGAACACACTTCGGTGCTCCCGGGTGGGGTTGGCCCCCTACTGCCATGTTCCCATTGTCTTAACACCATTTAGAACAATTCTAAAAAGCATGGGCACGACAAAATTAGCCGAAAAGAAACGATTTTATTTCATGTTTAAGAACAAGTGAACACTTCACATTGATTCAATATTTTGGGTTTCGAATTGGCCAAAAACAAGTTATAGTCTTTTGGTATGGCTCTGATACCAATGATGGGTTGCTAGACACCTCTAGTTAGGTTTAAAGAATGGAGAAAGCGGTAATTTTAAAAATCTAAAGAGCAATAGCATCCCAACCTAAGAATCAAACCAAAATACGAAACTTGTAACTAATCTAGTGAGGTAATAACAAGGGTTTAGCGGGCTACAACCTTTGTAGCACATTAGCCACCTCTTCTTAGACTCCGACTAGACTCCACAAAGTCCGGAACAAGCTTGCTCGATGATCTTCTCGCCGAAGATGATCCACCTTGAGATAAATCCAACATAAGGTTTAGTTTCAAATTGATCTCATCAAAATGAAGCAACCCGCTAATTAAACTTGTTAAGAATGATTAGTAAGAGATGTAGAATAATTATCTCGCTTAATTTTTCACTTTTCTTTTTCCATTTCTCACTTGAAGAAAATCAAGAGAGAAGGCCATGGAGAAGATGAGAATGGAAGTAGATGAGAATGGCAAAAGATGAGAATTAAAACAATATCCGAAAATGAGTCATCACTAATGAGTCATCAAGTCTACAACCATCTTAAATCTATTACTCGTTCTCATTTTAAAAAAATGAAAGAATAAAATTGTTCTCATCTCTACCATATGATTCTTACCCACCCATCTCTAATGTATCAACATACATGAAACAATATTTATATCAAATATAAATATTAATTAAGAGAAGAAAATAATAAAGTGAACATGATATTAGTTAATATATAAATATATCAATATATAAATATACATTTAATTATTAAATCAACACTTGATTTAATAATCCGGTTATATCATATATATACCGGCTAATATCAATAAACACCCGATTAAAATACGTGTATCAAATACACATGTTTAATCGAACTCCTGTACGCATCCCTATACGTGCCCTATATTGTTTCGCATGTGCTGGAAAATCTCTGTGTAGGACTCTAAACACTCGACAATACGCTGGCAGTAAATTAAGATCATATCCATAGCCCATTAGCACCTCAGCGGTACTAGTTGTACGTAACGGCTACCCAGGTATTGAATGAAAGAAGGTCAACGAGCATGGTCATCTGAACCCAGCAAAGTCTATCAGCGATATCACCGTACAGTCTGGTCTCTTCGTCTAAGAGTATCGCATATCGAGTCTAGGGTTTGGAATCTGTCAGACCCCAATAACTCGATAAGCCGTGCGACAGAGGGCTCATAACCAACCGGAGATACAACTTATATCACTTATCAGTTTATCTCCACTGCAATGGCCATCGACTTTTGGTTGTAGTCATGTCCTGCACAGCGCGACATCAACTCCCTATACTGGGAGAGATGAATCCCCTAGACCGCTTGATGTGTCCACGTGCTTCGAGACTATATCCAACAAAAACCTGTTTGCACGACTCCTTTGAGCCGTGGTAGGATAGAAGTTTAAGTATAGTAGGAACACGCATAAAAAAACTATGGCGATCTTAGGTCCTAGGGACTATACTGTACTCACGTCACCAGAGAACTGCTACCTGACATTGGTATATCACCAACTAGGAGTTCTCATTGAGTCCGTCCAGTGTAACTCATCCAATAAGTATCTGTATACAATTCTCGATGTCAAACACCAATAGTTGTAGGATCAGCTATTGCTCTCCAACCGGGTCAGGAAACGTACACACTAGTCTAAACTGGAGTACCGATGCCCAGTCTCGATTCTCCTACAACTGGGGACATTTAAGGATATACTTATCGACTACCCAGGCCCCACTAGTATGATCTCCATCATCGTCCTGGTAGTCAAGAAAAATCCTAGGCTTTTATCTCATGTCTAAACGATACGTGATAGTGAACAAAACATATCATATGAAAGACAAAATCAAACCAGATAGCATACTATCATCTCAAGTAAGATTGTTCTCTCGTATAAGTCCTCCTTCAATTACAATAATTAACTTTAGAGCACATATATCCAACAAGTCACATATATCCCTGCCGCTCCTACTTTCCCTTTACCTTCTCCAGAACACTTCATATCACTACGAAGATCCATATTGCTTGGAAAGGTCATCTTGTATAGTTACATATGAACTCAAAGAAGTTGCTTCAATTAAGGATGGCCACGGGTTCTGGAGAAATTGAATTGTATAATTCGGTTGTCTCCCCTTTTCACCATCAAAAAGTTTAGAGATCCTTATATAATGAGATTACACCAGTTACACTTGTTGGATAGTCTTCTTCCAAATCTTAGGCTGGTGCTGAAAGATGGGGAAGAAAGAAAACCAACTAGCCTAAGTATGGTATGCAGAAGGTAAGATGTAGATATATATAAAGGGATTGAAATGAGAGCAAAGGAAATTGCAACTAGTTTCATGAATCTAGTAAATGGAAGAGGCATTACTAGGATTACCCGGCCACCCCCTTGAAACATTTTTAATGTTTCAGTTTTTCCGTATAGTTGTAATTGAAAGTTGTTTCCCAATTAATTCTGACTCCCAGGTATATGTATACTGGATTAAAATCCCACATCTGTAGGGCGTTACAGATGCTGAAGAGGAGTAGAATATTGGAAAATGGGTGATTTGATGCTCAATATCGGAATTCCTAGTCATTGGTGATATGGGATTAAACCATCTAGTTTTGCCTATCGGCAAATATTTGGTTTTGAATAACCGTTATTGTACACCATTTTTCAAAACTGATATATTTGTATCTTTATTTTATAAAGTAGGACATAATTTTTTGAAAATTGTGTCCTGGACATTTACCTTTATCACTTGAGGATAAGGTAAGGTGCATTGAACAATGATATAGACGTTCTTAACCAAAATACAGTTCTCAATTTACAACACATGGAGTTTGAGTTAGTAAACTCAATTACGACTTATACATGAGAATGTATATTGTCCGGTGTCCTTTAGGAAAAAGGGATGGCACCTCACTTCATTCTGTTTACCTATGAGTTCTCTAGTATTAGACACGCATTCGTTGAAATGTCGAGTCCAAAGATTTTGAAAAGTTCATAGGTATAAGAATAATGTAGAGAACCATACGTTAGAAATATCAAGATTCTTCAAAGCGATCGAAGATGTAGATACTTATGCTAGGTATTCCGTCGTAGTAATATTGAGAATTTGATTCTCTCATAGGTTATTCATCCGTAGGTGTGCTCTTTAATAAGTAATTTTGTATGACCTTCTTTCATTTGAGGATATGCACTGGATACAGTTGCATAACTTTTGAATCTGCTTCCATCTAAATTAGTGCCTTAGATTCTATATGGACATAGAATGGTAGCATATCTTAAGGGTTGTTAAGATATGGAGTAATCCAGTTCGGGATGATAGCAGAATCGGGATATACTCAAGGTACGTTTCAGTAATGGATGTTTGTGGGTTATCCCAAGCATTCGCAAAGGTTTAACAGCTACCATTTTCATGATCAATATTTACATTGTTCTTGACTCGCCACCTTTTTATAAAAGGAATCTTTTTGTAAAAGAATTAGTGAGAGTTGTTAGCTATACTTCCCTCAAGGCAATTATTGTAATCACAGGCAAGGGATTATGATAATTGAAGGAGGACATATACGGGTAGAACAGTCTTACTCGAGATGATGGTATGCTATCTGGTTCATCTCTATCATCATGTACTTGTTTTATGTGGTATTGCGGATCATTACTGCATGTTGATAAAGCCCTTATGATTCTTGCTTGAATACCATGGTTATTGTGACAATCACACTTGTGAGAACTGGGTAGTCTATAAGCAAATCCTTAAATTTCCCTAGTCGTCGGAATTTCGAGACTGGGCATCGATACTCCAGAGTAGACTAGTGTATACGTTTCTTGACCCCGACGAGAGGTTATCGCCGGTCTCACAGCCATTAGTGTCAGTTAGTCGCCTAAGATAATATACAGGTGCTTATTGGATTATGAGTTATACTGGATGGACTCGCCAAGAACATGCTAGATGGTATTATACCTATTGTCGGGTAGCAGTTCTCTAGTGACATTAGTACAGGTTAGTTTATCGACCTGAGATCATCATTTGTCTCGTGTGAGCTCCTACTATGCTTTGATTATTACCCTACCACAGCTCTACTGAGTCGTGCAAACAGGTTTTAGTTAGGTACAGTCGCAAGCCATATAGAGTCAGTGAGCGAATCGTCGGGGATTCGTCTCTCCCGGTATTAGGGGTAGATGTCGCACTGTGTTCAGATGGCCATCACCAAAAATCTTTGGCCAAGGTGGATGAGAATTACTGATTGTAGATCATTAGTTTCTCAGTGGATGATGCGTTACACACCGACATGACTTATCGCGTTATTAGGGGTCTGACATTATCCACCCTCTAAACCCGATATGCGATACTCATAAAAAAATAGACCAGACTGTACGGAGACTGTCACTTTCAGGCTCGGTAGGGATACAGACAAGTTTGCTTGTCGGCCTTCCTTTCGTTCAATACCTAGGTAGACATTACGTACAGCTAGTGTCGCTGACGTGCTTGTAGTTGAACTCACTACCAGGGTATTGTCGAGTCTTTAGAGTCCCACACAGAGGATTTTCTCAGCTCGGGTGAAACGATGTAGTGTACGTATTTCGATAGGTACTTGGTTTGATTAAAACACGTGCTTTTGTGCACATTCTTTTAATCGGACAGTTTGTTAATACTATCCGGTTTGAAAGATAGCCAGGTTATCATATTTTGGTTTAAGTGTGAGCTAATATTATATATCTCTTTTAGTATCTCCCATTTCAGTATTCGTATTTTAACAGAATACAGTATTTATACGATTGTATAAATACGTGTATTTGTGTCTTGATATTAATATGGGTATTCGTATCATTAGTACGAATATAAGTATTCGTATTTTATACGAATACGGGTGTATATATCTGTAGCATATACTTTTATTAGTGAATTTGTATATATTTAGATATATACATACATATGTATATGTGTACAATGAAGTGGCTCTTCTTTATCTTCTCTTCTCTTCTTGAACATTTAGGAATTATGTGGGCTTGTGACTCACTATGTGAGTCACAACCCAATCATTCATAAAAGAAAAGAAAAGAAAGAAAGATAAGGATGAAGAGATTTTTTCTTGAATTGCCATGCTTGCTCATTCACCAAGCTTCTTCTTCTCCTCTCTTGGTTTTCTATTAGTGGAGAATTAGAAAAGATTATGAGAGATTAAGTAGAGATTAGCTACTACATCAATCTAGTGATCAATTCTTAGCAAGTCTTGATCACTAGTTGCTTCAAGTGAGAAGCTAAAACCTTAGTTCGGCCTCCTTTGAGGTGGATCATATTCAACATGGAAGACCGACTCCCAAGCTTGTTCCGACGACCTAAGGAGCTAAGGAAGTGGAAAGAAAATGAAGGACATGACTATAAAGGTTGTATTTATAACCTAGTAGTTAAACTCCTTCATATTAGTTTCTAGTTTAGTGTTTGGATTTGATTCTAGATTATAGGGTTTGTGCTCGAGTTTCGAAAATTTTCGTTTTGTATTTCGCATTGCCGCTAGTTTGCGGCGTGAGCACAAGTGTCTACCTACAAGACTATGGTATAAGTGGAAGTGATTCCAGAACCAAAAATGGTTACTGAAAATTTAGTAGAACCTAAGAATTCAATTGGAGCTGATAAACCATTAGCCACTCCGCAGATTTTGGTAGGTGGCCCCATCCACCCGAGAGATACTTTAGTTTTCTCATAGACGGTGATAGAGAGGTCAGCATCATAGTGATGATGACCCTACTTACCGCTGCTGCTATTCATGACTATGATATCTGCAAGGTGGATGAATATAACGTCTTTCTAAATGGGAATTTAGAAGTGCACATGTATATAACTCTTCCAGAGGGTTATCATAGTCAGTGGGAGCAGCAGAAGGTGTGCAAGTTGCTTATATCAATTTATAGACTAAAGCGGGCATAACAGAGATGGATCATCTGTTTTGATGTAACAGTCAAGGTATTTGACTTCATCTAAATAACAGATGAACCTAGTAAGAATTATGTAGGGAGTATTGTCCTGGTATTTGGATGACACACTCCTGATAGGAAGTAATGTTCCTATAGTACAATCGGTCAAACTATGGTTTTCAAAAATGTTTATCCATATAGGATATGGATAATATATTAGAGAATTCTGGTAACTAGATCTATGTTGATAGATTTAAATTTGGGAAGTGTCCCAATCCGGATACTTGGACACCATTCTAAAGAGGTTTAGAATGGACGACTCCTAGCATGGCAGTGCACTCGCATGTGATGGAGTCACCCTCTCTAAAGAGATGTATTCTAGATTGATGAGGAGAGAGACTCGCGTGAATGACATTTCAATTGCTTTGGCAATTAGGTCAATCATACGATGTCATATAGCAAACCAAATGTTACTTTTGTAGGGTTCCTAGGCACCCTAATGAGGTCTCACAAGGCATCAACCATGCCAATTTCAAATTGTAACGGTGCCTACAAACCCTAAGAAGATCGTTGGCTAGATATTTAGGCGAAAATACAAACTAGTTAACACTTAACTACAAGATACGGAAATACAACCTTTGTAGATCCGGTGCTCCACCTCCATAGCTCCGCAACGAGGTCCTCTCCGCTGTCCAAATCAAATCCGGGCTCAAGCGTCGGCTTCGTCGGAGAATGGGCAAGCTAGGTCGTCGATGTCCATGCCGAAGATGATCTACGTCGAAGCATCGAAAGATCAAGCTCCACCTTCACCAAGTCATGAAAACTTGTGAAGGAAACACACTCTACTACTTGGCAAGAGGTAGAGGATGAAGAAATAGGAAGTGGGTAGACTTTAGAATTGGATTTCTCACTCATATGCTCAATATGCCATTGATGAAGACAAGCTTCTTCATGAAGAAGAAGAAGAGCAAGAAGAAGATAAAAGTTATGATAAGTTAATTGAAAAAGAAAAGAAAATGAATTCTTATCATAAAATTAACCATGGTCAAGTGTAGAGACTAAACTAGGGTTAGTGGGAATGGTTAGGGTTAAGGATGAGATAAGAATGGTTGACTTGATCAAAGCTTCATGAAGCTTCAACTAAAGAACAAATAAAGCCACCATTCTTTTCTCTTTTCCATTTATTTTCCATAATGTATAAACAAATAAATAAATGAATAAATAAGTAATGGAAAATAAAACCCTAACCACTCTCACAACCATGGTTTAATCTTCACACAAAACACAAGTTAGCATGCATCATCAAACATGATACATACAAGTGCACAAAAATATATCACATATACAATGTGCACAATCCAAGTGAGAAAATCCGTTTAAAGTGAACCAATACTAGTTAGTGCAAAGTAACATATCAAATATATAATTATGCATTAAATCATTAAATCAACACTTGATTCAATGATCCGGTCATGTCGCACACAACCGACTAGTATTCAATGTATCGGCTTATCGAATCAACGCTTGAATCGATAACTAGGTTATATCGCATACAACCTTTCCGATACATTCATCGCGAGAATGGAATGCGGCATCACATACACGTATTATTCTCGGTCCCGCACATATCTCATATGCGCTCCTATTTCGTTTCGCTTGAGCCAGGAAACCTCTGTGTAGGACTCTAAAGACTCGTCAATACGCCGGCAGCAGGTGATGATCATATCAAACACCCACAAGCCGCAAGCGGTCTGCTAAACGTAACGGCCACCCGGGTATTGAGCGATCTGAAGATCGACGAGCAAGCCCGCTCACACTCCAGTGAATCCGACCAGTAACACTACCGTACAGTCCGGTCTGATCGTCTGATATGTCGCATATCTCGCCTAGGGGTGGTAAACGTCAGACCCCAATAGCTCGATAAGTCGTGTCGATATGAGGCTCATAACGGGTCGAGAAACTACTGGTAACACTTACCAGCAATTCTCTGATCAGCCCTGGCCAGGGACTTCCTGTTATAGCCAATCGAACACAGCGCAACATCAACCCCCTATACCGGGAGAGACGAATCCCCTCCTATCGCTCATTGCCTCCGTGTGACTCGGGACTGTACCCAAAAACCACCGTTTTGCACGCCCTCTTGGACGTGGTAAGATGGAAATCAAAGCACAGTGGGAACCACACAAGACTCTATGACGATCTCGGGTCAACAGACTACTCTGTACCAGTGTCACCAGAGAACTGCCATCTGACGTGAGGTATAATACCATCTGGGAGTTCTCGGCGAGTCCGTCCAGTGTACCCAGTCTCTACTGAGCACCCGTATATCATCTCTGATGTCAAACACCGATGGATATGGGATCATCCATCGCCCATCTGTATGGGTCGAGAAGGTATACGCTAGTCTACTCTGGTATATCGATGCCCCGTCTCGATACACCCACGACTAGGGACTTTGAAGGATGTACTTATGGACTACCATGTCCCCACTAGTATGATCCGCATCATAGTCCAGGTAGTCAAGTACAGATCCTAAGGGCTTTACCAACATGTAACAGAGAGACAATCAGTATACACGTTAAGATAAACTTCAACCAGATAGCATACTATCATGTCGAGCAAGAAAGTCCTCCCTATATACGTCCCAGCATCCACTACAATATACATCCTATGTACAGTAATGGCCTCTAGGGCATACATATAACTAACAACTTTTACACTTGTTATAGTAAGCAGATATTAATCCAATTCTGGAGAAACAAAAGGACGCAGCGAAGAACATAAGAGATTATTCTTAGAGTATGGTAAAGGCAGCCTCTTACAGGAGGCGGTTACCGGTTTTGGCTTCCGAGGTGACTTGGATGACAGAATGGCTGTCAGAATTACAAATTTACTCTTTTCTGAAGTCCAGTATGTTGGAAAAGGTTCCAAGCGAATACTGAGGTAGATATGGTGCAGGATGGTGACTCAACAGAGGATACAGCCCTAGAAATTTGTTGGATAATATTGTTCATTTATGAACTTGGTCCCATCATGTAACCAGACAAATTCTGAGGCAGGGTATCACTCAATTCGGGAGATTGTTGATCTTCACGAATTTGAGATATAGAGAGATAATATTAGAAACATTATAACGGATCCACTCATTGAGGCCATTTCTCAAACACACGAGTTGTTAGGATAGAAGTTTGGTATTCGGTAGTACACGAGCTATAGGTATATGATACCGTAATAATTGGCCTTAAGTGCAAGTGGGAGATTGTTGGATATAGTGCCCTCAAGGAAATTATTGTAATTGCGGGTAGGCAATTATGGTAATTGAAAGAAGACCTATATGGTTAGAACAGTCATGCTCGAGATGATAGTATACTATCTGGTTTGTCTTTATCATGTATGGGTATATGTTTGTGAAGCATATACGGTTGTGTGTGTGTTTGTGTGAGTGTGTGTGTTTGTATTTTATACACATACTTAACTTCTCATTTTGAAGCTTGTAGTTGTATATGGGCTCATGACTCATGAGGTGAGTCATGTTTTGATTCGCTCACAATACTTTCGATAAGATCAAGAGAGAGTGGATTTGGCCTACACTCACTTCATCATCCTCTTCTCTTTTGTTTTCTATTAAGCTTCCAAGAAAGAAAAGAAAAAAAGAAAGCTTGAGATAAAATTCACCGCATCACTAACACCCTATTCTTAGCAAGTTTAGAGTGTTAGTTGCTTCACCTGTTCATCATGGTGTGAAGCTTAGCTTGATATTGAACTCCCACGGGTGGATCATCGTCGGCAAGGTCGATCGGCGTGCAAACTTATTCCCGATGACTACGGAGCCTAGCTAGGGTCTATGGAGTGGTGTAAGGGTCCTCCGTAATTAGGAGGACACGCTACAAAGGTATCTAGACCTCTAACCATGTATGTATGCTTTGCTAGTTTAGTGTTTGGAATCGATTTCTAGGGTTTTGGCCGCTAGTGCTTGGAAAAAGTTTTTGTTTTCGCTTCCGTCTTGGCTGCGAGTCTCGCGGTGCTAGCACTAGAGACCTAACAGGTCAACCATACAAAAATCGTTAGAAAATTGAAGAATATATTGCATCCTTTAGGAGGATGTCAAATAAAGCAAAAGAACGTTAGAAACTTACCAGATCTGAAGAAAAGTCTAATATTTACAAGTCAGCTAGACAACGGAGGATATGTTACGATATTTGGGAATTCTCAGTAGAAGATTTCTAAAGGATCGTTTGTAGTCGCAAAGGGTAAATTGATCGGTTCATTGTATTCTTTCAGTGGGAGTAGTGGCGTTTCGATTGCAATGATGATAGGTTCATATATGGATTCTTAGACTTCGTTGTGGTATAAGAGATTGGGGCACTTTAGTGAGAAGAATATGAAGATTCTTGTCACGATCCGAAAATGGCACGTGACCGGTACTTGGATCACGTAAAGTCTATAGGACCCCACCGTAACCAAAGTAAGCCAAAAAACCAAAAATCTAAACATTTTTAGGAAAATAGTGGTGGTGAAGTTTTGAAAAAGGAGTATAAATAAAATCAAGTGCTTCTTTTAAAGTATAAGTAAATTTTTATGGAAATGGAAGTTGATGTATACTAAAGTTTGAAAACATTTTCGTCATTTAAAATTTGGGCAGCACCTCCATTGTAATTTTAATCTAAAACCAGTACATAACAAGAATAATATAGGCATCCCCGAGCGGGAGCTAGCACTTCGCCAATTGGCGGAAACACAACCACGCAAGTAAAATATACGACACCCAAGGCAAAGATCAATCAAAAAAAGAAAATAAAGAAAACCAAAACATTATCAAATCCAATATAAAAATAATATACACATTTTGCTCTAAGTCTGAAAGAATATACAAGTCACTGGTTTCTAAGTCTACCAAATATATATAGTCAGGTTGATGGAGATACAAATGAATAATAAATATACAACGGTGGTTACGCTCTGTACTGTAACCCACCTACCAATGCAAATCACCCAAAAGAAGCAATGTGCCAGCAAGCCGCTACTGATCCGAACAGTCGGTCGTACAAGAAAAATATGGCACAACAGGGGTAAGTTGCCAACTCATGAGTAGAAAACATCATCAGGTAGAAATCGAATGTATAACGATCTCCTAGGTCATACTGTAATATAATATCATATCGTATGGAATAGAAGGTGATCGTGTATACATATGTGTATAAATATATAAAATCGTGCCTGTATCAATATGTGGTACCATATCATCTGTGTTATTTATATGTATATGCCATACAAACATGTGTTCATCAACGACACATCAAAATCATCGTAAAATCCTGAGTGTTCGGTATTGACACTCGAAATCAATATAAAACTCGTGTCCAGTATCGATACGTAAATTCTCATATCTCAGACGCCGTCTCATTGGATCGGCCCTCATATCTCAGGCACTGTCTCATCATATCGGTTCTCATATCCATCTGTATCATATCACTCCGGTCGGTATCCTCTGGATACCCGCCGAGTCCAATAATGTCACCAGTAGATAGTGTTCCCCTGCCCGGCTCAACGCATTTCTATACAATCTTTTTGCCTCGGGGTACCGTATCGCTCCACCATGTACCCGCAGACGGTGACTTCTCACTCCTCGAATCGGGTAATCATCATAGCTCAGCACCGAGAAATCTCATGGTGGACGTCGAAATATCATATCAAGAGAAACCGCGTTTTTAAAATAATCATACGTTTTTAAATAAAATCTGTGGTTTCTCAAATCCATAAATCTCATGAAAATATGGCAGTAATGAAATAATATGTACAGGCACAGAACAACACTGTAATGCATAGCAAGTGTGTTCATATGAGCGAGTCGTGTAGCAAGATAAAGAAAGTGCAATATCTACAATAATATAGGGTACTGTGTACTAATCAGTAACTAAATACTAACAGGTTATGAGATGATATAGTGACATCGCGAGTTATATCTATGTATGTGGCATGGCAATTACCGATGATGTCTGTGTGAGACGGCAAGTAGCTGTACGTGCATCATCGGTAATGGTGAGTGTGTCCTAGTAAACAAAGTCATGTACAGATAGGGTATGAAGCGTAATATATATGCCGTAAATGAAAATAATACGAGCGTATGCAGAAATAAAAAATCATAGCGCAAGCGTAAACAGAATAAAGAAATTGTAACATGAACAGTATAAAATAGGAAAATATATATGAGCCATAAAATAGTACGAATCGTTGTTTTTTTAAAAAAAATAGGGGGGCTATGATATTTTTGAAAAAGATACCATTTGAAAAGTCGTAGCGTCCCCTTGAAGTTATCATTTTAAAAGTGTGTGATGATTTGCTGGTTTTGAAAATAGGTATGCCTCTAAATATATCGTAATATCTATTTAAAGATTTTAATCAATATTTCTCGAGTCAATATATATAAGTTGGCGATCCATCCTTATCATATCATGTACGGTATAATCCATCGTATGATATCATCAACCAATAGTACAGATTTATAGTCACGTACATCATCATCTCATATCATCACATGTCATATCGTATCATGCCATGCCATCTCATATCATATCATATAATATCGCCTTATATCCTCATATCCAATCATATCGACTCGTGTTATCATACCAGATCTGTTAGTTATATGTATGACCTAGAGGCTATTACTGTACATGTGATGTATATTGTAATAGATGCTTGGACATATATAGGGAGGCCTTTCTTGCTCGACATGATAGTATGCAATCTGGTTGCTTTTTATCTTAACATGTTGACTTGTATAAGTGATGCTGTCTTGCTCTCACATATTGATAAAGCCCTTAGGATGTGTACTTGACTACCAGAACTATGATGGAGATCATACTAGTGAGGCCAAGGGTAGTCCACAAGTACACCCTATAATTGTTCCTAGTCGAGGGTGTATCGAGACAGGGCATCGATATTCCAGAGTAGACTAGCGTATACGCATCTTGACCCATATGATTGGGGATGGATAATCCCACATCCATTAGTGTTTGACATCAAAGATGGTATGCGGGTGCTCAGTGGAGACTGGGTACACTGAACGAACTCGCCGAGAACTCCTAGATGGTATTATACCTATCGTCAGATAGCAGTTCTCTGGTGACACTGGTACAGGTTAGTCTGTCGACCCGAGATCGTCATAGAGTCTTGTGTGATTCCCACTGTGCTTTGATTTCCACCTTACCACGGTCAAGAGATCGTGCAAAACGGTGGTTTTTGGGTACAGTCCCGAGTCACATGGAGGCAATGAGCGATAGGAGGGGATTCATCTCTCCCAATATTGGGAGTTGATGTTGCGCTATGCTCAATTGGCCATAACATGAAATCCCTGGCCAGGGTTGCTGAGATTTACTGGTAAGTGTTACCAGTAGTTTCTCGAACCGTTATGGACCTTGCATCGGCATGACTTATCAGGCTATTAGGGTCTGACGTTATACCACCCCCAGGCTGTGATATGTGACATATCTGACAAAGAGATTGGACCGTACGGTAGTGTTACTGATTGGATTCACAGGAGTATGAGCATGCTTACTTGTTGATCTTCTGATCGCTCAATACCCGGATGGCCATTACGTTTAGCAGACCGCTTGCGTCTTGTGGGTGTTTGATATGATCATCACCTACTGCCGGCATATTGACGAGTCTTTAGAGTCCTACACAGAGGTTTCCTGGTTCATGCGAAATGAAGTAGGAGCACATATATGATATGTGTGGGACCGATATTAATGCGCGTATGTGATACCGCATTCTATTCTCGCGATATGTGATATCGTTTGGTTATATGTGATATAGCCGGGTTATCGGATCAAGTGTTGATTCGATAAGTTGATTCATATGATATTAGTCGGTTGTATGTGATATAGCCGGATTATTAAATCAAGTGTTGATTTGATAATTTAATTTATAATTATATATTTGATATATTAACTTATATTAACTAATATTTGCTCAGTAAGTATTCTTTTTCTCACATGTGTGCATATAGTATATATGTGATATATATTAATGTACATTTTATTGTGTCATGCTTGATGCCACATGCTACATGGGTGTATGAGACTTATACCATGCTTGATTTAATGTATGGTTTTTATTTATCTAAGTAATTCAAAAATAGATGGATTTTTGTCATGGTTACAAGCTTATAGAAGCTTATGGAAATGCTGACCAAGTCCACTCTTTTGTTTCACTTGTAGATATTTATTAACCTAACCATTAACCCTAGCCCTAGTTAAGTTTCTACATGAGTTAGTGTATGACACTGACTCACCCATGGTTACTTCATCTCACCTCATGAGTTTCATTTGTTCATCACTTCGTCCTCTTCTTCCTGATGAAAAGCTTGCTAGCTTTTTCCAAGGTGAGAAAATATTGCGAGAAAAAGAAAACTAAAGAGAGCCCATTTCCTACTTCATCATCATCTACTATTAGCCATTTAGTTTAGGGTATTTGCTTCACTAAACCCTAATTTAGTGAAGAGATAGCATGAGCTTGAGTCTCCTCGACATAGATCATCTTCGGCCTCGAAGACTTTGAGCAAGTTTGCACTTTTCACCTTGTGGAACCTCTCAAGAGTTTGGGAGATTCTTACTCGCAGTGAAGGGACTTCTACACGGAGCAATTGAAGTGAAAGACCGGTCTACAAAGGTTGTATTCCGCATTCACTTGTTTGCAAAGTTGTTTGCATGTTGTTTTGTTTAAATCTCAAATTAAGATTCTAGGGTTAGGGTTCTTTAGTTTGGCAAATTTTTGAAAACGGCATGGACAATGCCTCCCGAAACCTTGCTGAATAGTACGGATCTATAGTCACATACATCATCATCTCATATCATCATATGTCATATCGTATCATGTTATGCCATCTCATATCATATCATATAACCTCGCCTCATATCCTCATATCCAATTATATCGACTGGTGTCATCATACCAGATCATATCCTCATCTCATCATATCATATTATAAATATATGTATTTATATCCTTTCATAAGTAGATATAGCTCATAGGCTAAGAAATAGTACTAGGGATATGTCTTTCTACTAAGTATACTACTATCGCATATGATATTCTAGAACCCTATTGTCTTGGTATTCGTATCTAATATATATTTATAACTACATATCTTGTATCCTAGTACTACGGTTGCGTGGGTGCTATATGCCATCCACCCGACTTCCCCCATAGATATACATCGACTCACTTGCAACGCCTCACTCTAGTAAATCCCGATGGATGCCTTACCCTCTTTTATTGCCCCGAAAGTCCACGCGCTTGTAACTACAAATCAAAGTATATTGTGTTGCATCAAAATCAAATTTGAAAATCGATATGGCAAGCAAAGCGCACATAGCTTAGAACCAATGGTCAACGCGTGCTAGAACAACAAAACAACCTCCGACATCGATGTACGAACGTCAAACGACCGAGTCAAAAAACAAGTATCCAAAAATCAAGTTTCAAATGTCGCAAATCATTGACAGAAAACAAGTAAAACAACTCCAGATTTTACTTAAGGTAATATTAGACTTTTTTGCATATAGGGTAGGCCTAATTATCTAATGAGTGAGCTACATACCAAAATTCAAACCCTATCTCCAACTTCGACCCACAAATTATAGTCATTTTGAATAAAATTGTGGCCAAAACTTGGGGGATTGGGATTGGGTTTCTTGGGTGGCTTTCTATTGGTCTACACATCTCACTATATCCGCTATTTAATTTTCAGAGTTTCTAAGTCATCCCAGATTTCATTTGATCACCAAAAGTTCCACAAAACCAACATTGGAAATCTCTAAACTCATTTTTGAAACTTCAAAGCTCATTTAGAGTAATGATTCTATCACTAAAAGGCCAGTAGTCGCTCTCTGAACCCTCTACTATATCACTACTACTCATTTAATCCACCAAAGATCACCCTAAAATTTTCCAAGTTCACAAGACCTATACTATTTAACTCTAAACTAATACATGAGGTTAGAAAACCTAAGAACTTGAAAAAAAGTGAAAGTTTTACCTCAAATAGCAACTCGAGAAAATTCCTAGATGGCCAAAACTTCCCAAAACCTCTACTTGATCACACCTTAGAGCTTAAAATAAGGTGAGGAATATTTTTAATGAAGGTGGCATGATATTATGAGTAAGATTTGGGAGGGTTTTAGGGTGGTAGTGAGATGGGAGGTGATGAAGCATGAAGACAATGAAGGAGGAGATGAAGAAATCATAAAGTGAAGAAGGTAATAGCCATGGTTCTCTCTCTCTGTCTCTCCCTTTATCTCACCCTCTCACCCATCCCCTCATGTCCCCTCTCTCATTCTTTTTCTTTTCTTTTATCTTTTCTTTTCTTTTATCTTTTATTTGGAAATGCAAAAACCAAATGTCACAAATACAATGGTTACATGTCATGACACTTAAACATTGTTTTAACAAAAATAAACTTGGTTTAATGTATATTTAGGAAAACACTAATCAAGTTTAACATTAAACTTGTATGTAAATCATTATATATTAATTATAAAAAGCCCATATTAAATAAATGTTTCCATAAATAATAATTCATTTTAATTTCTAATTACTTTCCAAAATATAGGTATATAATTATACCAATTTACAAAAACTCAAATCTATACTCGCATAATATCCGTGAAATTTATTATTTTATTATTTAAATTCCAAAATAATATTTTAAATTTTCTGAAATGTTACAATCTTCCCCCTTTAAATAAATTCGGTACCCGAATTTAAATTTAAACCCCCTAAATATTAAAACATTTCAGTAAATCAATCAAATCAACGGGGCTCCGAAATCACGGATACGCAAGAAATATCATAGCGCAATGCATGCGCATAAAAACAAGTGCAAAACCCAATAATCTAAACTCCGATAGTGTTAAGAAAATCATAAAATCTATGATGAGAATGCAAGTTGTGAAATCTTCTGTTTAAATCAAGTATAATATAATCAAGACTATATTATATATAGTACGCATCCTTATAAAATCGTTTAAGTAACTGGAAATGCATGCATGAAAATCCATTTTCAAATTGCCGTGTGATGCGTATATTACGGCACAAGTAGCAGACGTTCACTTGTAAAGAAATATATATATATCTATATCTATCTATCTATATATATATATATATATGTATATATATATATGTATATATATATATGTGTATGTATGTATGTATATATGTATATGTATGTATGTATATATGTATGTATGTACGTTTTGCGTATGATATACGTCCCGCATCTTTGGAAACAACTTAGAAAGGTTTCCTTTTTGAAAAATTTCGTGTAGCTCACTGACACGTAGGAAAATAATGAGACTATAGCTCCTTTTGAAAACCTTTTCAATAAATATCAATGCATGCGAAAACACTCGAGTACTGTCCTCAGACCAGTCCCACTCTGCAACTAAATGAAATAGTTTATATCCTAAAATCACAATGCTCGAAAAGAAGAATTCAATCCCAATTGGTGTGTGTGAAAATAAATCCACGTGCGTCTGGTGCGCACAGAAATCTAAGTCAAATCCAAGTGCCACGAATGAGTACGAAAACGAAAAATGGGTGCAACGGGTGTGCACGAAAATATCTGTCGAGTCCATCGGTGTGCACGACAACAACATCATGTGCATCTGGAGAGCACGAAATCTCAATCAAGTGCCTCAAATATACACAAAATCACATCAAGTGTTCCAAGTGTGCGTGAAAGCCTAAATCAAGTGCGTCGGGCCCACACAAAAGCATCTAGTTCAATAGAGTGCATGAAAATCAATATGAAGTGCAACTAGGTGCACAAAAACATAAATCAAGTGCAACTGACGTGCACGAAAACCATATCAATGCATCGAAAGCGCATGTAAATATTGAGTGCACAAGTCAAAATCAGGTGCATACAACATGCACGAAATCAAAATCAAGTATATCGAAGTGCACAAAATCATCAATATGAGCCACGGCGTGCACAAAACAATATCAAGTGTAATGGATATGCACAAAACACAAATCAAGTGCAACTGCTGTGCACAAAGGAAAATATCAATCAGGTGCAGCTACGGTGCACAAAAATATCAATCAAGAAACTAAATCATCAAAACTCAAAGTCTAAAACAATAAAGTGTGATACATAGATCACTAGACACAAATCAAAAACAAATGATATTGAGGTACATCTCCTTCAATGTCGGAAGGTGCCGGTGCACCCAAGGCTGGCAAAGCGAGAATTCCTTCTTGATTTCTGCCCACAGCCCGGTGTCATCTGCCTCTAGGTCTTTGTTTTCTCTGTGGATCACCAATTCCATGACCTCCCAACTCAACAGCCTGGTAAGGAGTATCGGCGGAAATAGTCTCGCTTTGACGTCTCTCGGAACATCTTCTGACCAATTAACATGGCCACTTACAACGTAGAATGCCAACTACGGCTGCCTCTGGCCCTCTGAATGAATGTCATACAATCGATCCTTGGTCCAAATCTCTATCATTATAATATCCTGGAAAGAACCTGCCACGGCATCTTCCGATATCTCTGCCGAACATCCCGGAAGTTGGCACACTTAATTTAATCCGTTTTTGTTCCGGGACAACTGCAATCTTATTATGCCTTTCCTCTAAAAATGTGGCCGTATCCAACGCCTCTGCGTACGTATCAAATCTCTGGCATCAACGGAAAGGATCAACTGCTAATTGAAATCTCGGACGAACCTCTTAATCCACTTTTCTTCAATACCGACCAAATAGGAATCGTATCTTGAAAGCTGCATAATCTGCAATTCATCTTCGGTTATGGTCATATCCAGAATCATTCGCAAGGACTCAAAACTACGAACTCGGGCATCTCCAACACTCTATGGAAGAAATCTGGCCAAATACGTCCTCGGGAACTCGTCCACGCCATCGGAGGAATATGCATTGCTCGTCCTCTCTCGATCAATTCACGCCATGTCTGAACAAGACCCTTCAAACTAAAGCTAGCCAACTCAACTGATCTCACATCGGGGCATCCAAACGAATGAAATATCCTAGTCACTTTACCCAAGAATGACTAAGGATTCTCTATCACGTCCCTGTCGGTAAACTCATGTGGCTTCAGCTTCATGAACTCTGGAGGCGATATCTCGTCAATCTTGGCAAAGGCTAGTACATCTGTCTGCACGGTAGACAACACCACGATCTCTGGAGTAGGCTGTATGTCAACAGTCCTCTCAATCTGGCTGACCTCAAGCAATGGCCCGATCATCTAGTGCAGATCAAGAACACTCACCTCAAATGAGAAATCCTAGCATAAACGAGAAATCAATCTATTCATGCATCACCGGAATAATACACTGGTCAGTCCTCATCCCTGACGAGCTCGCACTGACCGTATCTCTACCCGCATCTCTTTCAGCTCACATAGTCATGGTGACATGAAGCAAACAAACATCGATGAGGATAAATCACAAGAAAGAATAGAAATACAGATCTCAAGATATGTGCATCCTAAGGTTACTTAAGTGGAGTATCGTATAGTAAGTATGTCACGGAACATACATATGGTACGTTACTCTACTTGAGTTACCTACCCTATCAACCAAGGTCAACCTACTTAACGAAATTTCGGATCTAATACCCCCTCGATCAAATCATAGTTCTCTAAGGTCAAGCCTAGGTTCCGAAATACACGCCCTAGACTCCGCATAGTCAAACCTAGACTTGAACAAAGGTTAAACCTAATGCTTTGATACCAACTTTGTCACGATCCAGAAATAGCACATGACTGGCACTTGGATCACGTGAAGTCTATAGAACCCCACCGTAACCCAAGTAAGTCGAAAACCCAGAAATCTAAACCTTTTTAGGAAAATAGTGGAGGTGAAGTTTTGAAAAAGGGGTATAAATGAAATCAAGTGCTTCTTTTAAAGTATAAGTAAATTTTTACGGAAATGCAAGTGGATGTATACTAAACATTGAAAACGTTTCGTCATTTAAAATTTGGGCAGCATATCCTCTGTAATTTTAATCCAAAACCAGTACATAACAAGAATAATATAGGCATCACCAAGTGGGAACTAGCTCTTCACTAATTGGTGGAAACACAACCATGTAAGTAAAATATACGACACCCAAGACAAAGATCAATCACAGAAAGAAAATAAAGAAAACCAAAACATTATCAAATCCAATATAAGAATAATATACACATCTCGCTCTAAGTCTGAAAGAATATACAAGTCTCTGGTTTCTAAGTCTACCAAATATACATAGTCTGGTTGATGGAGCTTTTAACTAGATACAAATGAATAATAAATATACAATGGTGGTTACGCTCTGTACTGTAACCCACATACCAATGCAAATTACCTAAAAGGAGCAATGTGCCAGTAAGCCGCTACTGATCCGAGCAGTCGGTCCTGCAAGAAAACTATAGCATAACGGGGGTGAGTTGCCAACTCGTGAGTAAAAGACATCATCAAGTAGAAATCAAATGTATAATGATCTCCTAGGTCATACTGTAATATAATATCATATCGTATAGAATAAAAGGTGATCGTGTATACATATGTGTATAAATATATAATATCGTGCATGTATCAATATGTGGTACCATATCATCTGTGTTATATATATGTATATGTCATCCAATCATGTGTCCATCAATGACACATCAAAATCATCGTAAAATCCTGAGTGTCCAGTATCGACACTCGAAATCATTATAAAACCCGTGTCCAATATCGACACATAAATCCTCATATCTCAGGCGTCGTCTCATCGGATCGTCCCTCATATCTCAGGCACTGTCTCATCAGATCGGTCCTCATAGTCATCTGTATCATATCACTCCGGTCGGTATCCTCTGGATATCCACCGAGTTCAATACTGTCACCGGTATATAGTGTTCCCCTGCCAGACTCAACGCCTTTCTATATGATCTTCTTATCCCGGGGTACTGTACCGGGTCCACCATATACCCACAGACGGTGACTCCTCACTCCTCGAATTAGGTAATCAATATAGTTCAGCACTGAGAAATCTCATGGTAGACGTCGAAATATCATATCAAGAGAAACAACGTTTTTAAAACAATCACAAGTTTTTAAATAATATCTGCGGTTTCTCTAATCCAGAAATCTCATGAAAATATGGTAATAATGAAATAATATGTACAGGTACATAACAACACTATAATGCATAGCAAGTGTGTTCATATGAGATTGTTGTGTAGTAAGATAAAGAAAGTGCAATATCTACAATAATATGGGATACTGTGTACTAATCAATAACTAAATACTAACAGGTTATGAGGTGATATGGTGACATCGCGTATTATATCTGTATACAAGGCATGACAATTACCGATGATGTGTGTATGAGTCGGCAAGTAGGTACATGCAACATGTGCATCATCCATAATGGTGGGCGTGTCCTAGTAAATGAAGTCACGTACAGATAGGGTATGAAGCATAGTATATATGACGTAAATGAAACTAATACGAGCGTATGCAGAAATAAGAAATCGTACCGCAAACGTAAACATAATAAAGAAATCGTAACGTGAACAGTATAAAAATACGCAACTACGTATGAGCCATACAGTTATAGTTTAAAATAGTATGAATCGTTGTTTATAGAAAAAATAACGGGGACAACGATATTTTTGAAAAAAATACCATTTGAAAAGTCGTAGCGTCCCCTTGAAGTTATCATTTTAAAAGTGCATGACGATTCACTAGTTTTGAAAATAGGTATGGCTCTAAATATATCATAATATCTACTTAAAGATTTTAATCAATATTTCTCGAGTCGATATATATAAGTCGGCGATCCATCCTCATCATATCATGTACGGTAAAATCCATCGTACGATATTATCAATCAATAGTACGGATCTATAGTCGCGTATATTATCATCTCATATCATCATATGTCATATCGTATCATGCCATGCCATCTCATATCATATCATATAACATCGCCTCATATTCTCATATCCAATCACATCGACTCGTGTCATTATACCAGATCATATCCATATCTCATGATATCATATTATAAATATACGTATTTATATCCTTTCATAAGTAGATATAGCTCATAGGCTAAGAAATAGTACTAGGGGTATGTCTTTCTACTAAGTATACTACTATCGCATATGATATTCTAGAATCCTATTGTCTAGGTATTCGTATCTAATATATATTTATAACTACATATCCAGTACCTAGTACTACGTTTGTAGGAATGCTATATGTCATCCACCTGACTTCTCCCATAAATATACATATACTCACCTACAACGCCTCACTCTAATCGATCCCGACGGATGCTTTACTCTCCTTCGTCGTCGCGGAAGTCCACGCGCTTGTACCTACGAATCAAAGCATATCGTATTACATCAAAATCAAATTCGAAAACCGATACGACAAGCGAAGCACAAATAGGTTAGAACCTATGGTCAACGCGTGCTAGAACAACAAAACAACCCCCGACGTCGACGTACGAACGTCAAAAGACCGAGTCAAAACACAAATATCCAAAAATCAAGTTTCAAAAGTTGCAAAACATTGATAGAAAACAAGTAAAACAACTCCGGATTTTTCTTAAGATGATATTAAACTTTTTTGCATATAGGGTAGGCCTAGTTATCTAGTGAGTGAGCTCCAGACCAAAATTCAAACCCTATCTCCAACTTCGTATAGGGTTCCTAGGCACTCTCAAGAGGTCTCACAAGGCATCAACCATGCCAATTTCAAATTTAAACGGTGCCGAGAAATCCTAGAACGGATCGTTGGCTAGAAATCTAGGCGAAACAATAAACTAGTTAACACTTAACTAAGAGATACGGAAATACAACCTTTGTAGATCCGGTTCTCCACCTCCATAGCTCCGCAATGAAGTCTCCTCGCTGTCCATAACAAGTCCCGGGCTCTAGCGTCGGCTTCATCGGAGAATGGACGGGCTAGGTCATCGATGTCCATGCCGAAGATGATCTACGTCGAGGCATCGCTAAATCAAGCTCCGACTTCACCAAGTCAAGAAACTTGTGAAGAAAACACACTCTACTACTTGGCAAGAGGTAGAGGATGAAGAAATAGGAAGTGGGTAGACTTTAGAATTGGATTTCTCACTCATTTCATCAATCCACCATTGATGTAGTCAAGCTTTTCTTCTTGAGTTTTAGGAAGAAGAAGAAGAAAATGTTATGATAAGTTATTTAGAAAATAGAAAAATAAAAGAATACTTATCATAATCAACCATGGTCAAGTGTAGAGAATTAACTAAGGTTAGATTAATGGTTAGGGTTAAAGATAAAGACAAAGTGGTCACTTTGGTCAAAGCTTCATGAAGCTTCAAAAGGCTTCATGAAAGAAAATAAAATAAAGAAACCATTTTGCTTTTCTTTTATGCTTTTATTAATATCCAAAATGAATAAAAAAATAATTAAATGAAAAAGCAAAACCCTAATCATTAAGTTAACCATGGTTTAATTCTATACACTTAACCAAAAGGCATGTATCATCAAACATAATACAAGCAAGTGCACAAAATCATATCGCATATGCAATGCACACATCCGAGCGAGAAAATCCATTTAAAGTGAACCGATACTAGTTAATGCAAAGTAATATATCAAATATATAATTTTTCATCAAATCATTAAATCAACACTTGATTTAACGATCCGGTCATATCGTATATAACCGACTAGTATGCAATGCATCGGTTTATCGAATCAACCCTTGATTCGATAACTAGGTTATATCGCATACAACCATTCGACACATTCATCGCGAGAATAGAATACGGTATCACATACACGCATTATTCTCGGTCCCGCACATATCTCATATGCGCTCCTATTTCGTTTCGCTTGAGCCAGGAAACCTCTGTGTAGGACTCTAAAGACTCGTCAATACGCCGGCAGCAGGTGATGATCATATCAAACACCCATAAGCCGCAAGCGGTCTGCTAAACGTAACGGCCACCCGGGTATTGAGCGATCTGAAGATCGACGAGCAAGCCCGCTCACACTCCAGTGAATCCAACCAGTAACACTACCGTACAGTCCGGTCTGATCGTCTGATATGTCGCATATCTCGCCTAGGGGTGGTAAACGTCAGACCCCAATAGCTCGATAAGTCGTGTCGATATGAGGTCTATAACAATTCGAGAAACTACTGGTAACACTTACCAGTAAATCTCAGCAACCCTGGCCAGGGATTTCCTGTTATAGCCAATCGAACACAGCGCAACATCAACTCCCTATACCGGGAGAGACGAATCCCCTCCTATCGCTCATTGCCTCCATGTGACTCGGGACTGTACCCAAAAACCACCGTTTTGCATGCCCTCTTGGACGTGGTAAGATGGAAATCAAAGCACAGTGGGAATCACACAAGACTCTATGACGATCTCGGGTCAACAGACTACTCTGTACCAGTGTCACCAGAGAACTGCCATCTGACGTGAGGTATAATACCATCTGGGAGTTCTCGGCGAGTCCGTCCAGTGTACCCAGTCTCTACTGAGCACCCGTATATCATCTCTGATGTCAAACACCAATGGATATGGGATCATCCATCGCCCATCTGTATGGGTCGAGAAGGTACACGCTAGTCTACTCTGGTATATCGATGCCCCGTCTCGATACACCCTCGACTAGGGACTTTGAAGGATGTACTTATGGACTACCATGTCCCCACTAGTATGATCCGCATCATAGTCCAGGTAGTCAAGTACACATCCCAAGGGCTTTACCAACATGTAACAGAAAGACAATCAGTATACACGTTAAGGTAAAGTGCAACCAGATAGCATACTATCATGTCGAGCAAGAAAGTCCTCCCTATATACGTCCCAGCATCCACTACAATATACATCCTATGTATAGTAATGGCCTCTAGGGCATACATATAACTAACAATCTCCCACTTGCACTAGGGCCATCTGATAGCAGTGGTTGTAGTATCTCATACTCAACCATCCCATAAAAATCTCTCTCTGGGAACAGGCCTTTGTGAGTGGATCCGCTGTGTTGTCCTCTGAGTCTACTCTCCTAACCTTGATCTCCCTGGAGATCAACCATCTCCATGATCAAGTGATACTGCCTTAGAATATGTCTGGATCACTGATGGGACCGGCGTTCCTTGGCATGAGCCACAACTCCATTGTCACACAATGGGAGGAACATAGTTCATCTTATGAACCAATATACACCCAAACAGCTTCTTTGGTAGCATCTTAAGTAGCGATGTATCCAGCCTTTATCGTCTAGCATGTCACGGTATCTATCGTTTGGAACTCTTCCAACATACCGTCCCTGCACTGAGGGTAAAGACAATGCCAGTGACTGACATTCAGTCGTCTTTATCACCCTGGAACACTTCCAGTGATTCTCCCCAGGATCAATTGATACCATCTCACTACAACTAGTGAGAATCCTAACATCCATTTAGATCTATCTCATAGATCTAAAATCCAGGATTTAGGAGGTATCACTTTGATCCTATATGGAGAATCATGGTGATAAGCGGACATTGATCGAGCGTAGCATAGGAAACTCTTTTCCTATCAAGAGTATGTCATCCACGTACTCTACGAGGATCATCACCATACTCCCTACTACCTTTTTGTTTATACAAGGTTCATCTACCATTTTGATGATGTCAACTTCTTTGACTAATCCATCAAAATAAATGTTCCAACTCCGCGATGCCTGCTTTATCCTATAAAACATCTTGCACACGTTTCCGCTGCTCCCACTGTCTACGAAGCCCTCTGGCTGTGTACTTATAGACGCTTTCTTCCAAATCATCATTTAAAAAAGCAGTCATGACACCCAACCACCAGATATCGTAGTCATGGTATGTAGCCGTGGCAAGTAGTATCTGGATGGACTTAAGCATAGGTACTGGAAAAGGTTTCATCATTATCCACTCCTGGTCGATGACGAAAACCTTTAACTAGTCTAGCTTTGAAAGTCTCAACCTTTCCATCTACACCAAGTAATCTTCTCAAGATATACTTGCTCCTGATGGGGATTTAACCCTTCAGATATAGCAACCAAAGTCCATACTTTGTTGGTGTATAAGGATTCCATCTCAGATCACTAAGCATCCAGCCATTCTTACAGAGTCTTCACTCTCGATGGCCTGCTCGAAACTAGTTGGGTCATCATCTCATGATGCAATCCTCGCTCCCACTGTCATAGAGAAACCGAAGTATCTCTCAGGTGGGTGAGGAACCCTACTAGATCGGCGGAGAGGCTGAGGTTCGTTGGAATCTACTGAATCCTTTGGTTCTACCAAATCATCTGCTGTTGTTTGTATAGCTGGAACCTTTCCAGTTGTACATAACAGATCTTGCCTCGAGCTTGTCCGGATTTTGCTTTTCAGACATAAGCCGGACAACCCCAAATCTTAACTAACTTAAGACATGGGCTCTTCCCTTTCCATATCACATATGAAGTGGTAGGCAACTGATTTGATTTGAACCCTTTTCAATAGGTATGCAGCTTCTCAAGTGCATAACTCCCAAAAGGAAATAGGTAACTCAGTAGTACTCATCATAGAGCACACCTTATCATATAGGGTGTTATTGCTCCGCCCCGATATACCATCGTGCTATGGTGTATTCAGAGGAGTAATGCTGAGAGAGAATCTCATTCTCCTTTAGAATAGTTCAGGAATTCCGTGCTCAAGTATTCTCCTCCCTGATCACATCAAAGGACACAATACTTATACCCGTATTTTGGTTCTCTACTTCTAACTTATATTCTGTGAATATCTCAAAAGGTTCAGACTTGTGTTTCAACAGGAACATATGTCTGAATCTTGAGAGATTATCAGAGAACGTAATGAAGTATAAAGAACCGGTCCTGGCATGTGTAGACTGGAGACCTACATACATCATCATGTATCATCCCAAGAGTTCACTAACTCTTTCTCTGTTTCCAATAAACAGGGCTATGGTCATGATATCTTTGTGACATGACTGGCAAGTTTCACAAGAGTAAATTCAAACTGATTTAAATATGCATCTAAAATGTAACTTCAGCCAGTTGGGTCGCATTGATATGACCTAGTCTACAATGCCTCAAGAAGGATTCGTTCATATCCGAACTCTTCCTCTTCTGTGTGTTCCGTTTACAAAGAACTGTAGTTTGATTTAGAACATTAATGCTTTTAGATAACGTGCCTGAACCGATCAACTTTTGATATAGGAAATGTTCAAAACATTATCCATCAATACAAAATTTTATCGTTTCTTTACTAATAAAGAGACAGATATGATTTTGTATATCAGGTTCGGTATCTAACAACATTCGTTCAGAATCAATGTATTGGTAATACAGGGTGACAGTGACCAACAGACTTGGCTGCAACACTTGCCCCGTTTTCTGCCTCATGAAACTTATCACCCGTTCTCAGTTCTCTACCTTTCTATAGCCCTATGTAACATATTACATATCTGGGATCCTGATCTGGTATCACATACCCAGGACGTAGAGGATACAGAGAAACAGTTCTACATAATGAACACACCCGAAGATGATGCATCAGCATGCACTCTCTTCGTTTGGGCGGCACGGGAAATCTGGTATTCCCCAATTTCATGCTCTGTCTTATAACAATTATAAGTTGGAGCGGGACCAACGTTCCCCAGCTCAGTATAACAAGCGGGTTCGGTCAATTATCCGTATTATTATCTTGATTAAGGCGTGATATGGTCGCTACCAGGAGAGAGAGAGAGAAGAAAACACTCAGCGTGCGCTCTAGCAAGAATAGATTGGTTATTATTTTATCTAATCAGGATGGCTCCCACTGCTTTTTATCAAATCTTCCTTCAAACCCTAAAAGGAAAGACTAGCCGGGATTAATTACACACTACAAGTTCGCCAATCTTTCAGCCAGGCCAGTGTCGGTACTTTGAGGGAGGTCCCCCGTGCTTTCGCACGAACCTAATTACTGTAAACCTCGTTTTCCCAGAGGCGTAACCCCGTTGACACCTTTCTAAACACCTACTTGATCGGCTAATTGTAATGTGTAAAACTCTCCCAGGAGTAACTCTTACTCGCAGCGGGTATCGGGATCCAACTATCTCATAGAAGGTATGCAATCTCATTACAAATTTCAACACTTGAAATTCCCGATAATGTTTTGCCCCTAGCAGCTATATGACCTTAACATAGTCAACAAATCATAAGTGCTAGTCAAGTTCAACCTGTCATTTCCCGATTGAATTAAACCCACCCGCACGATCCTTAACATAGTCAACAAAGTCGCACGACTACCCTAATCCAATCACATCATATGCTTATGCAGATAAGCACTAATTAGCTACCGCACACTACGCCTTAACATAGTCAACAAACGTAGCACGAATACTAACTAGTACTTATCTGAAATGACGGAAGGCTACGACAGGTTTTTCTGAAAACCTATTGCGTAATGAACTTGATATCGTTGTAGAATCAAATGATTTTAAAATGGAGTGCTTTTGAGGCTTTTCCAGTTTTGCTAAAGGAGTCACTCCCGGTGAAGGGATCGTCGGTCCTTTCCTCATCGAATGAGGTGCGGGATATATCATATATATCACTGTGCAAAGCAAAAACTCTTAAAAGCAATCAAAAGACAAACCGAGTGTGTAGCATCTGCCAGTTATTGCTAAAGGAGTCACTCCCGGTGAAGGGATCTCGGTCCTTTCCTCATCGAATAAGGTGCAGGATATATCACATATACCTCTGTGCAAAGCAAGAACTATAGCTACCTGTTTTAATTTTGAAATTCGATTCTACAACATCTTAGGTTCCTTTTTATTTCATTAATCTCATTAATGAAGTCCCATCATTTAAGTACCTAAACATCACAGATAAATACGACGTACACTTATGCCATCCGCATTCGCCTCGATGTCCCCTCGTGCACCGTTAGGTTAGGTAACTAACGGCAGAGCGGGGCAGGGCTAGCGCGGGTGTAAAACATAAGTAACGTCTATATAATATATCATATATACTATATACTGTATCTATCACAGAACATCACATGATCACATCACAGATATCGCAGCAGAAGAAACATATGAAATATTGGATATACTAGGACGTCCGTGTTTTCAATACGAGCCAGTATAAAACACGGATTCCACGGTCGTGATGAATAGCCAAACCCACACCCCTAGACCCCTACGAGAGAGGCAAGTAACCCTACCAATTCTAGAGTTAGGAGACCCGGACTCGACTCCTCGAGTTGGTCTCCCACTGGACTCCAGAACCCGGTTACTTGTGCTCCCCTCCTTGGGTCTATCCTAGTGCGGAAAAGTAAATAATATACAAAAGGTGACAACTTCCGCAACCTGGAAGTGCCCCAATAAAAGAATATTACATACAAGTTTTTACATGAATGAAAATGAAAAACACTCATCTCACATAAAAACCCCCGGCTATTCAAACACGACGATCCAATATAACATATCTAGCAACACATAACATCACATGTCATCAACGTAAGTAAATATGTCCATCCCAATTGTCGTTGACATATAGCAACGAAACCGGCGATATCACATATTACACTTACGGTCACAGAAAAGAAAGTGTAAAACTACAACAGTTGGAATCCGCAACCACCTCAGACATCGCATGCCTGACCAAATGAATTACTTAGACATCGCAGGCCTAACAATTATAAACCCCGCATTTTAGTCTCAAAATCGAAAACTCTTTTCAATATCAAGTCGGGCAATTCAACAAGATTCCCGACATCCTGATCGAATACTCGTCGCAAACTTCAGTAGACGGCTGCACCCCCGATACCGTCGACGAAGTGCACCAAGGCGGAACACCGCTACCGCGAGCATCCGAACGGATACTTTTGGCGACGGGGTTCTCCTACAGTCACTTGGTCGAGGCTATGGAGTGAAGCTGTCTATTAAGTTTACCCGGCGAGTATCCGCGTACGCTACGTGATTGCGACGGACTTTTGATCACATCAAAATTCCGTGGCAACCGATCAAGTGAGACTAAACTGCTATGTTTATAACATTCATTCAGTTATCTCATAACTACTTGTGAATTCCAATTATTGTATCCCATTCCAGATAAATAGAAAATGTCAAACTTTCTGATCGAACAATCAAACACCCAAGTTTTCCCGATACAGATCAACACATGAAATATTAGTCTAACAACATTCAGTTCGTGCCTCAGTACCAACGGTCCAGCCGTAGAAGGGTCAAGCCAACGCCTCACATGTGGCACGCCGTACTGCCCCAAACCCGAAGGTTCAAAGGGCAGTTCAAGACGGTCACATAATCGAGTTAAGGTTTGTTGTCTTCTAGAGGGTCCATCGCGTTACTTGCACTACTTAGAACGTCGTCAAACTACGGAAAAATCCAACACTTGGAAATTTCCCGACAGGGGAAAAATTGGGTATTTATATCCGGTCGAACTTTTTAACATATTCTAAAATTTATCCGGAAGGCCACACAGACAAAATTTGATACTCCGATCAAAACACCGAATCCCCAAAACAACTCCAGAAAATTCAACTCTTGAATAAATATTAAAAATTCCCAGAAAAATCAGCATCTGAAAACATGAATTACTGTGCAGAAAGGGGAGGATGAAGTCACTATGCTGCCGCGGAACCGCCGCAGAAGCAAGGCTTCTGCCGCGGTTCCGCCGCTGTTTATACTGTTCATCGAAAAATTTTTGCATCGTAATTCTTATATTTCCCTGCTGAATTTTTTAGCAATTTTTAATTCACAAAAATCCCTGTTTTTAGAAAAAGGACAGAGAGCATGTTTAGGTTTGGGTTTTCGGGTCGTTCGGACTTCAAATTCCGTCTAGACTTCGCCTAAGGCTCTAGCTAGGCTCTGATACCACTGTAGGGTTCCTAGGCACTCTCAAGAGGTCTCACAAGGCATCAACCATGCCAATTTCAAATTTAAACGGTGCCGAGAAACCCTAGAACGGATCGTTGGCTAGAAATCTAGGCGAAACAATAAACTAGTTAACACTTAACTAAGAGATACGGAAATACAACCTTTGTAGATCCGGTTCTCCACCTCCATAGCTCCGCAATGAAGTCTCCTCGCTGTCCATAACAAGTCCCGGGCTCTAGCGTCGGCTTCATCGGAGAATGGACGGGCTAGGTCATCGATGTCCATGCCGAAGATGATCTACGTCGAGGCATCGCTAAATCAAGCTCCGACTTCACCAAGTCAAGAAACTTGTGAAGAAAACACACTCTACTAC